>JAMKQA010011721.1:0-11806 GCA_024699735.1 Posidonia australis
GTAGCACCAGAATCTACCCATCACTCATTTGTATTGGGAGTTACAACATTATTACATTCAGTGACACAAATAAAGACTCTCTTATTCTTCTGTTCCGAGGTCTTGCCTTTGTTACCATCCCTATTTGGGCAATTTGCTTTGTAATGACCAAATTGGCCACATACATGGCAAGAACCTTGTAGTCTTTTCCTTTGGTTTGGCTTGAAGTTCTTGTTGTATCCATTCTTCCTCTTGTTATTCTTTTGCTTCCAGTGTGCAGCATTTGCTTCTTCTAGATTGGTTTCATATTTTTTCCTGCTAGCCATTATTTCCTGTTCTGTGGCCAACCTAGCAGATAGTTCAGAAAGTTGAATATGGGTTGAATTAAGAGATATGGTTACCATGTCATAGCTATGTGGGAGGCTATTTAAAATTGTAGCTATTTACAGTTTTTCAGGAATAGGGGTTCCTGTAATAGCTAAGTCCTTAGCCATAACTATCATGTCATTTATGTGTTCCACTACATTTTGTTCTTCGAGCATTTTGCAAGAGTTGTATCTTTGAAGGATAAGTTGGGTTGTCATTTCAGTTGTTTTATCATATTTTTCCTTCAAAGCATTCCACAATGTGTAAGATGTAGTGTATATTTCAAAACATTTTAATAAACTATCCTCCATAAACATGAACATAAGGTTTTTAGCCTTTTTGTTATCAATCTTTAATTTTTCATGTTTTTTAATTTCCACTTCAGAAGCGTCATTTGACAATTCTGGAGGATTAGCTTCAATAACATGTTCAATATTGTCATATTCTAATGTATGTTTGATTTTCTGGTACTACATCTCATAATTAGCCCCATTCAATTTCTTTATCCTAGCCAATTCGATTGTGAACAGTTTGCTAGCCATTAAAACTACAACAAATGTAGATATACAATTTAAAATTTGTGTAATTTCTCAAGCAAATAATGAACAATAATTCCAGAACTAAAATAATATTCAAAACTAACAAGGTTTATGAGTTCTTCAATCAAAATTCAAAGGAAGAACTAACTGCACCAGAACAGGTGCGCCTGAGTGGTGCGCCACTCAGATGCGCCACTTAAGTGTGCCTGAGAATTTTAAAACAGATATTGTGCTTTTTAATTACTGATTGATCAAGTGTTTAATTAATCAAATATGTAACTTAATTTAATAATTAATTTCTTAACAACAGATATATATCTTATTCTTAAAACATGCAAAAAATTAATCACTAATATCTTTAATTTTTTATCAAAACATGCAATAATATATAAGATCTAAGTTTCTAAAGATTCTTAATCTTTATAACAGATTATTAGAGAATAATGATCACTTAACTTATTAATTTCAAAAATCATGCAAAAATTTTAAATTCCAATTTATATCTTCAAACTTGCATAATTTCAAACAAGATATAAAAAATATGCATTTAAATTTAAATATACCAATCCTTTATTATTTTTAATTATTTAATCATGTATCCTTTATATCACCCACCCCTTATTATGTAATAACAGCCTAACCCGTGAAAAATAGACGTGGGCTGGGAAGGAGGGGCCACAACAGAGGAGGTGTGCACTGGAAAGGGGTTCGCTGGAGCGGGTGGCGACGTAGAGCGGTGGAGGGGCGTGCGGACGACAGTGCACGCGGGTAGGTGCAGATGGTCACGCAGGAGAGGGTGGTCAATGGCTGCGCGGGAGGTCATAGCGTGGTGTGCAAGGACAGTGCCGTACGGGTGGAGGAGGAGGCAACGACGTGTGTGGGCTACGTTGTAGTCTGCGGGGGAGAGGCGGTGGGTTCCCCGCATAGGGTCAAGGCTGTGCGGATGGTCGCATGCAGGCGTGATCGTTGGTGGTAGGGGAGGGTTTTTCGGGCTGTTCGACAGACAACGACAGAGCAGTGTGGCTCTGATACCACTTGTTGATCGTCGTATGGGGGTTCTGGTGAGGTGGATTTAACCAGAAAACGAGGTATGTTTTTCTCGATAATTTTCTCTTCATTTTCCCATCTATTTATAGTGGAGCCTCAACGTCTCCATCACCCTCCCTCCTAGTAATAACTCCCTGATTTACACTGACCAATAACTCCGACGAATCAAAACTATTAAACCACGACCGTTTTCTCCTTTAACTGTAATGGACGGTGGTCTTCATGACCACCTGTCAACAGTTAAGAGAGCTTAATCTCAAGCACCTTCCCATAGAACTCTCATAACCACACAACAAGAAAGCAAAAAAGGGAACTAAACAATAATAAAGAAAAAGAAAGAGAATGCTTAAATTGCCAAAACCATTTGCTTCTCCATCATGTGAGTTCTTCATGACACTTATTGCTGCAGGAGGACAAGATCCTCCAATCCAGAGCCAAAAGAGAAAGCACACGGTCACATACTAATAGATCTCTTACCCCAAGTGTAAGCAAATAAAAGAAAAGAAACTCCTACCCCACCTTGAGAAAAGGTTGTTAAAGAAAAGACCTTTCCTGACATTGCTGCATTTCTTTCTTCCATCAGATTACTACAAAGAAGAGATGCAGCAGCACGGATCCACCAGAAGGAACGGTGGAGTGGCAAGAGCAAATGGTGTGGCTGCGAGCTCTGCACAGGGGAATAGAATGAGGATGGACCAAGTGAAGGGTGGCATCAAGGTCTTGAATGGCAAGGATGATGGTGGACGTGGCGGTTTGCGCAAAGTCTACGGTCAGCGGCTGAGCCGGAACAGGAGTGATAGTGCCACTTTGGATAAGAGCAGGAGTAAGAAGTGCAAGCCACCTGAATCTGGTAAGAGCCCAATTCAGCTGAGCAAGACACTGTCGGAGCCGGCGAATGTGGTGAGAGATTCCGACGAGAATTGCCGGGAGTCCGGTGAGATCGGCGGTGATGGTGGCAGGGGAGTTGGTGAAGTGGACGTTGTGGTGGATATGGAGAAGCAGGGATTTGATGATAAGGAGGTAGATTTGGCTGGAGAGGAAGAAGAGGATAAGAAGATCGATCAGATTCATGAAGTGCCCATCTCTTTGATTGCAGAGAAAACCCCTCCAGATGTGGTAGATTGCCTGGAAATCGATGCATGCTATATGAAACCACTTCAAAGTAGGCAATTCTACAAGTTCTCTGATTGTGTCTCATCTTTTGGTTCTACCTAATCGTTGTTTCCTGTTTTTTGCAGTTGAAGTGGAAGATGGGGTTTATGAGCAGAACGTGTCAGGAACACAGGACGAGATGCAAAACCTTGGTATGTTCGAAGTAGAATTCTGCATCACTTTGACGGATTTTGAACGTTGAACTGTTCCTAAAATTTTGGTTTTGTTTCAGTGGATCTGGTAATGTGGAGAGAGGTATCAAGATCAGCACTAGTATTTGGCATTGGGACATTCACTCTCGTCTCCTCTTCCTACACCCAAAATCTCAACTTCAGGCATGCAGAGCTGAAAGTTCTCCCCTCTTTCCTGCTTAACTTCTCCGTTTATTCCTAATTCCTGTCTATCAATCTCTTTTCAGCTTAATCTCTGCAATTTCCTATCTGGGTCTCATCTATCTTGCTGCAGTCTTCTTCCACCAGTCCATTCTCCACAGGTCAGAGAGAGAAAACTCAAAATCCTACCATAATTCTTGCACCAACAAAAAGAGCCCATTTTTCTCTCCTCTGATTTTCCTTTTGTTTCACAACAGAGGAGTGCTGGATCTTGAGGACTGCAATCAAAAGATGTTGATAGGAGAAGCAGAAGCTACTTGGCTAGTCAAAAAGCTACTTCCTTACATAAATGAGCTCCTAAGTAATATCAAGACTTTGTTTTCCGGCGATCCAGCGACTACAATGAAGGTGCAAAAATTTGTCTCATTTCCTCTCTGTAACTAATTATATGGTTTATATCTTTTGGACTTATTTCGTTCCCCTTCCTCCTTTTGAAGAACAAACTATGGTATTATTGCTTGGTGGTCGTTTTCACAGTCAAGTATAGTTAATTCTAATACTTACCATTTACAAAAAAACAAAAAACTAATTATATGATTTAAACCATGTGATGCTGCATGTGGCAATGGCAGATGGCAATGGCCCTCTTTGTTCTTGCAAGATGTGGAGGCTCCATCACCATCTGGACCATGGCCAAATTGGGTACGCTCCCTTTCCTCATTTTCTTCAGCAAAAGATACAAATTGCAGCACCAAAATGCATGTAGCTGCTAATTCGATGAAATGTAATCTTCCTCCTTGGTGGATAAAAAATGGCAGCTTTCTTTGGAGCTTTCACTGTACCAAGAATTTTCTCCTCGTACTCGATTCAGGTCGATCGATACGGTAAAGACCGAAGCAGAATTTTCATACAAAATCTACGAAACCACTACATTCATGAGTATGAAGGATGAAACTTGTGTGCAGGGAAGTTCTTGCTGGAGAGGTCGAGAGACGCATGGGACTCGTGCACACACAAGAAGGCGGCGGCGGTTGCCGCCTTCACCGTCATGTGGAATCTCTCCTCCGCCGCAGCACGGACTTGGGCCGGTAAGACCTCAAACACCTCACCTATCTAAATCTATCTAAGCAAATTCCTGGTGCGTTGTACATGTCAGATGACTCATGGGTTTCTTTTTCTTCTTTCTGTTGGAATTCACTAGATTTCATCGCTCCCGTAGTTTATTTTCAATTAATGAAACTGAATTGGTCGAACATGAAAATAATCATGTGGGTAACAACAAAAAACAGATGTAGAGAATCAAACATTCAATGGCATGTTCCCTACGTACGTAGTACTCCTACGCCAGTAGTATCTACCTAGAAACCGTAAGCGTATGGTACTAGATTCCAACATTGTTTATGCGAAGAGACCACAGTTGTTGACGAAGAATATTCATTATGAATATTATCCTAATCACAATCGAACAGTAATTTGAGTAAGCTTGTTTCTACTCGAATATGAGTAGTCTTTGCCTCTTTGTTGGTTAAACAAACGGTTGAAAAGAAGCAACCTTTTCCAACTCAATCAAAGGCAAAGAATGTAAATAGCAGAAATTATGCATAAGCATTAAGCTTCCTCCGTTCAGCATCCAACTACAGTTTCATCATGTGGTGTGTTGGACGGCTTCTTTTCATTTGACTATCTATATATCTTGCTTAATACAAACAACTTAATTAGTTCCAAGCGATTCTTTATGTCTTTTTCTCCGACAGTATTCATGCTGGTGGTGGTGGTACGCTACTACCAGCAGCAGCAGCTGACAGCAATGAAGTGGGGCGACGTCGACGACGACAACATCAATGCACACCCCGGGCAGAAGCAGGGTGGAGCGACGGCAGCAGAGCTTTCAATGGAACCTTCGGAAGAAAAAGGACAGCAACAGCAGCACATGGTTGCTCCGATCCACCGACACAATGCCGAGGCCTCTGAAACGAGGTCGGAGGTGATGGCTGGTAAGAAGGCTTAGGTTGTCCTAGAAGCAAAGCAGGCGGAAGAAAACACAGAACACATGGATGATGGACCCTACCTCTCTCTGCACGTTGGACCACCATGGCTTAACAGTGGAAATGATACCTACCACGTGCATGTGGTTGTTGTTGTCTGATCCACTCCTGTCCACCAATAATGCATGTATAGGTACGACTTCGGGATCCAAGGAAAATGTGGGAATCAGGGAAATCAGATGTGTAAATCTGAACGGGAGATGATAGATTGATTAATGTTGTTGTTACAGTAATCTCTTTCTTTTTTATTTTTTTGGAAGAGAGGGGTAGATTTCGTTCAGATGAAACAGCAAGAGTGCGCCAGACTGGTGGGTGCGTGGTGATGATGGTTGGAGGATGTTGACATGTTGGTGTGGAGTCAAGCTCACCATGGAATCGGAAAGTGGGTTGTTTGTGGGGTTCTTTTGCTCGATTTCGATGAATCTGGTAATCCTTTCTTAGGTGTCAAATTCATGCCAAAGTGATGTGGTTTCATAGTTTCTACAGGGATTTGAATAGGACGCTTTAGTTTGTGAGGTAAACCTGTTGGGCTTAATGATTAATTTAGTCATTTAAATTGTATCTTTTATTGGGCTCATTGAGACTAAAGTAATTGGGTCCATATGGGATATGGAGGGAAACCAAAGATTAGATAAATTTTGAAAGAAAGTTTGGAAGGAACACATATGCAAAAGATTTTAAGAATAAATATTCACAAGAGTGTGGAAAAGGAACAGATGACCATACACATGTGTGCACGCGTGAGATGAACGAACTTAGGCTGTGAACCTTGGACTTTAGGGAATGTCTCAGGTCTCGTGTTTCCTGTTGCATTATTTTGTTTTAATTCTCTTAAAGAGATGTGGTCAAACATAATCGTTTCGTATTCCTCTCCCTCGTAACAATGTACGATCTTTGATCTTTTCTTCTTTAATGGTGGAGATGGTGTGTGGTTAGGAATACACGTATGTTTTTTCATTTTCTCTTTTATCTCTTCCCCCTATGCTCTGCTTCCTTTGATATCTCCAATGACTAGGGTGATGATGTACATTCGTGGACAGACTCTCATATGTTTTCGATCGCATGAGATTGGTTTTTTTTTTTTTCCGCAAAGCAAAGGAGGGCAAGCCCTCAAATAAATATATATGTAAGGCCAAAAAATCATATACAAGGAAGAATAAGTATCATCTGCCATCCAAGATCTACAAACATATACACCTCCTACACAAAAAGTAAACTAAACAAGCAAGCCAGCTGAAGCGTTCATTCTTAAGATTCTCATAGCATAGTCCTGTATCTGTTTAGGGGAATGAGGTTGATGATAGTCATCAAAAATCTGGGCGTTCCTTTCTTACCAAATGAAGTAAGCAAAGCCATGCAACAAGAGTAACGCCTGATGCCTATCAGTCACAAGTGCAATACCAGCAAACCTCATCAAAATAGCTAGGATAAAGCCCCTGAAATACAATGTGGAAGAAGAAGCATCAACCACCACTCGTCGAGAGAAAGGACAGGCAAAGAAGAGATGGTCACAGTCCTCATAAGAAGATATGGTCACATGAGATTGTTTTATCCTCGGAGAAAAGTGTACTAAATTTATCATTCTAGTGTGTGGAGTGTTGTTTTCTTTAAAACAAGTCCTTAGAAGGATTACTTAATCTAATAAGTTTCTAACCTTTTATTTTGTTCTTGATCGATCAGTTCTATGCATACGTTTCTTGACATGGATTATTCTAGACTTTGGTATCGACAACTTGTTAATATATTAATGTTGATTTGAATTGTTGCTAGAATGCATTATATATTCATAATATTTCCAACAATTTTAGACAAAAACATTATTATTTAATATGTCAATACCAGGAAACTTCCAACCTAGAATGGACATGGTTGGAATGCCAGAAAAATTTCTTAAATAGCACTTTAAGCATTGGCAATAACATATATGATTTGATTGACCATGATAGGGCTCCTTAAACTGATTGAATCAATCTGTTACGAACTTAATGAAAATGACCCAAAAAATGCGGAGAAGATCTCTGATTGGATTGATCATTTATGTCATAGATGTATATTGTTGACTTTGTCTAACATATTGTTTGATGTATATAGTTCCTCCTCAGTCATTGTGTCCAAATTAAGTATATATATGAGTTGTTTAAACCAAACTCATTGAAAGGTCTTGGATAGTGTGCTAAGGTACTTGAAGGGAACCATGCTACTAGAGCTTCATTATAGTAAATTTCTTTATATTCTTGAAAAATATAGAGATGCAAGTTGGATGACCAAGAACTCAAGAAGCAATGAGGTTACATGATATGTTTTTACCTTAGATGGCGACATTGTCGCTTGGAGGTCTAAGAAACAGATTGTATTGTCTTTGTCTACTTTTGAGGTTGAATTGTGTGCTTTAGACATAATTGGATGGAAGTTAAATGGTTGAAAAGGCTTAAGTCAGAATTATCTATGGTAAACAAGCCTTTTCCTACAATCTTAGTATACTATGATAACATAACAGTAATTATTAAGTTTAAAAATTCTAAGCACAATAAAAAACAAAGTGATGTTGGATTCAAAGATAATACAATCGATCCATTAACAAAGAAACTTACATTAGATTTAGTCCAAAAATCTAGGTTGGGGATGGGGCTAAAAACCCACGAGTAGTTCATAAGCTGTAGGAACCCAATCTATCTAAGTAGAGATTCTATGAAGTAGGTTCAATGTGGTAATAACAAGTTGTTGACTAAATTAGATGACACCTTAACAATGATTGAAACATGTATATCTGTGAGTTGATCCCCTACAAACCTGAAGGTATTATGGTTGCAAGTTAGTAAGAGTTTATACTCTGAATGGAATCAAGTCTTGTGACAGGATACTAGCAGTACATCATTGGAGGTTGTAAGGCCGTAATGAAGGAATTAGGTTATTATTTGAAATCAATCATGAAACAAGATAAGGACGTATGCCATAAATGCGTCAAACCTATAGAACAATACTGCAGCCTATATCACATTGTTGTCAATGGACACCTTCATAATAAAGGTTTAGGTTCAAGATATTAGTTCACCTAGTTCCTGTTGAGGTAAAGTTGGTCAACTCATGTAATGGTTCGAACCGAAAGATAGCATTATTGAAAGCATAATATGAGAGATAAAAAAGGAAAGCAACTTTCCACTTCGTACTTGTGGAGGATTGTTGGACTTATTCGTTGATTTAACCATTTAAGTTGAACCTTTTATTGGGCCCATGAAGACTAAATCAATTGGGTTCATGTGGAATAGGGAGGGAAACCAAATATTAGATAAAGTTCAATTGATAGTCCAAAGTCTCAAGATATGAGAAAGATCCAAATTTTGGAGGGAAGTTTGGAGGAAACATGTATGCAAAATATTTAAGGACCACTCTTTCCTTTGTATGCTTATTCTTTCATCCCACACTGCTTAGAAATATGTGATCCATAGGATATATTACCTTAGAGTTCTAAAACAAGTATTCACAAGAGCACGAGAGAAGAATAGATGACTGCACATGCACATATGTGTTTGCACGGGTGTTCAGGCTTTGGGCCTCGCTTTGGGCTTTAAGCTTTGGGGAATGTTTTAGTTTTGAGTTTCTTTTTGATTAATATGTATTGACCTTAATTAATTAATATATTTAATTAATTTGAATATTGAATCTTTTAAAGAGACGTGGTCAAACATAATCGTTCTTTATTTTTCTCTTGTAACTGACGAACGATCTTTGATCTTTCCCTATTTAATGATGGATGTGGCTAGGAATACATATATATATCTATTCTCTCTCTCATCTCTTTTCTCTAAGCTTTACTTTTTTTGAAATCTCTGAGGTGTTGATTGATGGTTGTGGACTAACTCTAGCATATTTTTGACCATGTAGAATTGTTTTATCTTAGGATAAAAATGTATTAAACCCATCATACTAGTGTATGAGGTGTTGTTTTCTGTAAAGCAAGTTCTTAGAAGGTCAACTCAATCTGATAAGTTTCTAACCTTTTCTATTTTGTTCTTGATTGATCTATTCTATGACTACAAGAAAAACCAAAAATTATGAGGATAGATGTCCATGCAATGTTTTGATGAAGTCCTTGCTAAAGGCCTTTGCAAGGACATTCTTTCCGTGCAACATAACTCCTTGCTAAAATGAATTGGTAAGGGTATTTCCTCATAATGTGCACATGACTACTTGTGCAAGGACATAACGAGAATATATCTCTTCGCCATTTGCTCGCCATGTCCTCCTTAGTGTTGTGAAAATATAATTGTTGTGCCAGAAATCTCAAGGTCATGGCGGGGACTTTTCCTCGCCATGTCTTCATTAATTATGCAAGACACAACCAGCTTGGTGAGGACATTGTGGGGTATAGTCCTCACAATGTCCTTGCGATTTCTAGGCAAATGAAAAAAAAAATTGACAACATTGTTGATTGAAATTACTTGAATATATCTATTGAAATTACATTCAAATGCAATCACAAATATACTAAATTACATATACATTACACATCCGTACATTTCATAAAAAAGTACTACTTAATATTACATGAAATAATTTTACATATCCATAAAATACAACATTGAATATAAAGTAGAATATTTACTTCAAGTTATACAATATAAATCAAATCATAACGATATAATACAACTCATCTTCTTTCCTTAGCGACTTACTTTCCTTTACTTTTTGAGGAAGATCTATGGATGAAATGATGGTCGCGTGTACACTCCTTATAATGCTTAGGACTATTAATGGATTGGGTCAAATCCGTTAACCTGTTAATTTAGGATTTGAGTAAAAAATTTGAATGCATTAGATCTTAACCTGTTAATCCAAAATCTTAAAGGATCGGGTTATGGGTGAAACATGTCACCCCACTTGTTAACCTGTTAACCCATTAGTGTTGAGTAATATTATATATTTCATATTTTAATTGATTAGATGATGATCTATTATTATTTAAAAGCTTATAGATTCTTGAATTTGTTAGATGAGTAAGCTTGTAGAACATTATGAAGTATTTTTAAGTGGAGATAATAGACTTCTACTTCTTCTATTGTGTAAAATTACTGAATTTTTAGGTGTAGTGTTTTTTATTTGAATAATTTCCTCAACGATACCGTCAATTATACTTGTTTTTCACTTTAGTACTGTGACAACCCAGATTTGTAGGTGACATTTTCAGCTAGTTGTTTGATCTGAAGTTCTAAGTCAATCATGTTTTCCTCTCACGTATTCGTAGCATAGATCGCTACCACGTAATTCTATAGCGGTTTTCAGACGCGTATTAGTGGTAGGGAATCATTATGTGGAAATTTTAGTATTCAAGACCTAAGATTTAAGCTGTGTTTAAATGGATCAGGTGTTGCAGCTTGGATTTGGATGTTGTAATCTAGTGTTTTGTGGATGAGCTGGTGTGGGCCCTTGTAGAAGTCTTGAGGGTCCATGATGGGTTGTGGCGGTTTGTGGTGTACCTTGGCAACCAATCTGTCTACTTACATGAGCCACTTGAACTGTAAGATGTGACGTGCTTGTGTTTGAACGCTTGTGGCTTTGCACGAGCGTGACTTTCTCTACAAGTCACATCTTCTCTCCTTTTTGTCAAGTGCAATGAATGGGAGTGCGGGGATGTAACGCCCCGATCCCGGGCACGCTACCAAATCACAGTATCCCAAGCATAATTACACAAAATTACAGAACAAAAGAACTGTAACCAAGGCTCACCTTTAGGATCACGATGTACGCTAGAAGCTCCAATTCCAGCACGGGAACCTGGCTGCACGCGGTCTGCACCTGAAAACCAAAAAGCACACGTGAGTGACATCTAAGTCACCCAGTACGCGCCCCAAAACACACAACCACAAACAACTCGGCAAAACCAAAAGAAACTTGTTTCTTATCATTTTGCAAAAACTTGGTTTTCTTCTTTGAAAATCATTCTCTTTATTAAATAATCACTTGGGAATTCAATCCCAAAATCAAATTCTTTTCTTTCACAAACATTTGGAAATTCGTTCCAAAACCACTTTTTCTTACAAAACATTCCTTTCAAAACCCTTTTGGAATTCATTTTCTTTTTCCAAAACAATTCCATTTCAATATTGGGGATTCCTTCCCAAAACACACTTTTCAAATACACATTCTAACCAGATCCAGCCTAAAACACTGCCCCATTGAGCTCAAAACCAAATCACAAACACTGGCTGACAACTGGTTAAAACATCATCACTTCTTTTCAGGATTTTAGGACCATTTCACAAGTCCAATCCTGACCAAAACACATTTCTCTTTCTTTATTCATTTCCACTTTCTTTACTGTTGTTACCTTGATCAGGGGTAACCTGGC
>JAMKQA010011722.1:0-34298 GCA_024699735.1 Posidonia australis
CCCCCCCCCCCCCCCCCACACACACACACATTTACAAGAGAAAAAACGGGGGAAATAGGAGAGAAAAAAACTTGAAATTTTTGAGAGGTGAGCAACCAAGGAGATTTTCTCCCAACCAAAGCCACCAGAGGAGCTCAAATCAGAAAGGAAGCTCAGAGAGGAGAAGAAATCATGGTTTTGGCCAACTCCGCGCTAGCTCCAGCAAGCTCCGGCGACCTACATCACTGCTAGCTCAAGTAGGCTCTTATTAGAGCTCAATATTTCTCCAATTCAGTTCCCCAGGTCCTCCCTTATCTTCCCTATCGATTCCAGAAAGGTTAGGTGGTTCCCATGGTCAAAATCAAGTAGATTTTGGGTCGTCGGACGCGATTCTCCAGCAAAGGAGGTGGGGGCACGAATCTAGTGAGTGATTCGTGCCCTAGCGTGCTCCATTCGATTGGGCCTAGTCTTTTCTTACTTCTCCACCCATCTAGACGCCGCAACATCCGCTCTGGAAGCCTCTAGGAAGAGCTCACCGAATGTGCCCTCATCGTTGCCGAAGAAGAAGGTGAACAGTGAAGTTCAACCGGGCGCTTCCCTCATTGCAGCCCTTCCTTGAGCATCAAGGAACCTTTCTCTACTCTCCCCCTACACTCTGGAAGCTTCATCACCCCGATTCAAGCTCCAAATGACCTCCACAGTCGAGCTCGCGGGAGACGATCGGGGCGACAGCGAGCAAGATCCAAGGGTTAAGGAACGACACCTTTTCTTGCCCTAGGTGGTAGAAGCTCTTCCTTTCGACGCCCCCAAGCCTCCAACAGCCCAAAATCGCCACTCCACCACCTCCAATGACCCTTTCTCCCCCGTCGCCGTCACCAGAACCATGGCGACGGCAAGGGAGGTGGGAGGCGACCTCCGACCATCCAGTGCCTCATCGGAACCGCTGGATGTGTCCCTTTTCCCTCCTTCTTGCTCCTAGTGGGCTTGGATGCTAGATCAGGCATCGGGGAGGCCTGGAAAGACATCCCAAATGGCCGTCGACGGTCGGGTTCCGTCGCTGGCAGTCGTCGTTCTTTTAAAAATAAAAAATCAAAATTCTTTTTAAAAACTCTGTTTGTTTTATTTTGTTTGCGACTAGGTCCTTACATTTTGCTTTTAGGTCCTTGCATTAGTTTTTAACATTTTTAATAATGCTTTGTTTTGAAGAATTGTCGTGTGACCCTTGAACTTTTTTGTTAAAGTTTTCCAGGCTTTAATTTTTGACATAAACCCTCTGATTTACTTGTAATTCATCTTAAGTCCATAATTTGCACAGAAAACCCTGGATTTCATTAAAATTGTTCTGAATGCATGATTTTATGGCACAATTGCAAATTAAACCCCAGAGATTTAAATATTTACTCAAATGTGTTTAGAATTGCATTTTAAACCCAGAACTTCACTGATTTCACACTGAATGCATGTTTTTTAAGGTAAATTTGCAGAATAGTCCCTAAAGTTTCATGTTTCAAACATAAGTACATTATCTTGCACATTTAACCTTGAATTTCTTCAAAATTGCAGATTATACCCTAGGAATCCTGATTTTGACCAAAAATGCACAGTTTTGCACATTTAACCCCCAACTTCTTCAAAATTACATAAAATGTGTTTTCCTAAGCATTTTTGCTTATTTAGCCCTAGAATCTCAGCCTTTATTTAAGATATGTGATTTTTGCACAGAGGCCCCTAGAATTTACATATTTCACACATGCTTTCTTTTCGTACATTTTGTTACCGTTTTTCATGTGTGCCTTCTTTCTTGCATCATGCATACATTTCCAAATTATTTCAAATTTGGTTTTCACATTATTTCCTGGATTTCTTCTGATTTTCACAATTTTGATTTGATTTGGATTTTCATCGCCCGAGGGCGTACATTAACAAGCTTGACAATGCCAACATTGACACGAATGAGGTTTATTTTCTCCCATTTGATTTTCTCAAATTTCTTCAAGTTTCCGCTGACTTGCGTGACACTTTTTGAGTATTCCCGATTTTCACGATTTTCCACATCGCCCAAGGGCATACAGTAAAGTGGCATTTTTAATTCGTACATTGTCCCTCGGATTATTTTCCTTATGATTTCTTTCCCTTTTATTCATTTCTTCAATTTGGCATATTTTCACAGTCATCTTAAGCATGTGCATTCATAGTAGACAAGCATACACACAACAAACCATTAGCAAGCAGGAAACCTAGAAAGACCGAGTTCTTCAAGCGCATGGGGGTGCCTAACCCCTTCCCTATGCGTAACTAGAATCCTTACCCTTTCTCTGGCCCACATTAATTTGTGCACTACATCCATTAGGCACGAGGCATACATGTGTTTTCCCTGCAATGATTTATTTAGATTTTTTCCTTTGTGTTTGGCTTTCCTCGTCTTTCCATTAAAAGACTAGGTGACGACTCCTTTTCCATATCGTTTTCTTATCTTTCCTTGGTGTTTCTAAGTCTAGTCTCCTCCAGATTCACCATCTTCGCCGTGACCGTATCGAGACTCCTCATGTGCTTCTGCGTGCCTTGGAGAGCCGTGCAGGGTTCCACCGACATGGTCACACACACACTAGATCATTAGCAAGCAGGAAACCAAGAAAGTTCGAATTCTTCAGCGTATGGGGGTGCCTAACACCTTCCCTATGCGTAACAAGAATCCTTACCCTTTCTCTGGCCCATAATGGCCAAATGTTGCATCCACTAGGCACGGAGCACACACGCATTCATTTGCATCATTTTTCTTGCATTCATATGCATCTTGGTTTTCCTCGTCTTTCCATTAAAAGACTAGGTGGCGACTCCTTTTCCCTTATCCTCTTCTTACTGTTCTTTGGTGTTTTCGAATCCAGTCTCCTTCTTCGGATTCACCATCTTTGTCGTGACCATATCGGGACTCCTCGTGTGTTTCCACGCACCTTGGAGTCGTGTAGGGTTCCATCGGCATGGTCACAGCAGTCGACATCATCGGAGACGACAGCGAGCTAGGTTAGGAGGAGATCTCACACCGCCTTTCTTGCCTCCAAATGTTGGAATTTATCCCACTACACGCTGTCAACCTTCCAGGAGTATTGAAACATCATCCACCGCCTCCAGCAACTCCTTCTTCTCCAAGCACGTTGCCGGAATCGCGATGCCAGTGAGGTAGATGAGTGGAAGCTTTAGGCCGTTCGATGCCTCATTGGAGCCGGCAGATCCTCTTCCCTTTCTTCCCTCTTGCTTCCCTCACGTTTGGATGCAAGATCTGGTGTCGGAGTAGCCCTAGATGGCTTCCCAGGCAATCGTTGTTAGCGAGGTTCAATCGCCGGCAATAGTCAAGTGTTTTTAATAGATTCTTTAAAAAAAAATTCTTTTCTTGCATTTAGGTCCTTTCATCTTGCATATCAATCCCTGCATTTATCTGTAATCTATAACGCCCCCACATTTTCCACAATAATTTAAAATAAATTAAATTACGAGAAAATTAAAGCCAAACAAGAAATATCTAATTACCAAGAACTTATGTGTGCAGCTAGGAGACTCTAATCTATATGCACTATGCTAAATCTCTGCATGTCTGCACCTGCAAACCAAAAACACGAGGAAAGCACATGAGTGACAGAGGTCACCCAGTATGCACCCAAGAAAACGACAGAAAGAGAAACATAATTATTATTTTTTTTTAAATTCATTTCGCAAACTATTTTGTCAAAACCACACAAATCAGGCCTACACTGGCCAAAACCACAACTGGAGCCCTACTAACCCAAAACCACAAGCAACAGCCCTCAATGACCAAAACCACACATAGTGAGTCGGGAAGCCCATGCCAGGCAACCAAACTTTGGCCACACACAGTCCGCCAAGGAGTGACCATGGCGTTTTGCACTGCCACGGTGACGGCCACTCTGTATAGGAGCGTTCACCGTCCCGTAATTCTTTCTTTCTGGAAAACCCTCAAAAAGCCAAGTCCTCCCTGGGAAGGCTGTCCTGTCTCTCAAGACGCTACCAGCTACGGGACACGTGTCCCACCCGCACTGGCCATCACAAGGTTTGCCTCCTCACGGCGTCCTCCACACATGGTGCTTAGGAGAGAGTGGCATACCTCCACACCTGACAACACCTGAGCTTCAGTGCTCACAGCGATAGTAGGAGTATCATACCTCCCTATCGTGCCACAAGACACCTTAACCCGCAGACCACAACCCAAGCCTCAAGACGACAGTCAAGGAATCTCATACCTCCAAGACCGGATGTCCCTCATCCTCAGGTATCTCGTCCCCGATCCTTAACAAGGGAGTTGCACATGACCACCCGAGAATGTTGTCACATTCCCTAGTCCCGATGACACAATCCCACACTGTCTCTGCTCACACACAGAAAACTAGGAAAAGCATTTTCCAAATCTACTAATTCATCTCTTTGAAATCATTTTCAAAACTATTTCCATATCTTTGGAAATTCTTTCAAAATCTCAGAAAAATGGCATAGCAGGTGTCCCAAGAGACCACCATTGACAGCCCACAATCCCATCTTACAGGGACAAAACAAACCAATCCGGAAAACCCTCAGAAATCATATTTTATAAAAGCATTTGGGCCTAGATTCGACATGCCAAAACAGGTTCAGTATGCCAAAACCCCCTGGTTCAGTAGACTAATCTAGATCGATTGACCAAATCAAGTCAATGGTTAACACTCTGGCCAAAATTGGTATACCGAAAATGGTTCAGTCGACCAAAATCTCTTAATTCGGGCAATCATCCAAAATCAAACGACTGAACTTCGATCGGAGGACCATAACTGACAAAAAACGGCATACTGAAGTGGTTTGGTATGCCGATTTATGCAAAAAACGGAAAACGACACAAACCCTAGAGTCTGAAATCGCCCCAACTAGGACCTCCAATTAGACCCCCTAAACAAACACCAAAAATCTTGCATAAAACATAAGATGTTGACCCTGAGTCTACTCTAAATCCGAACAAACAAAACCAATAACCATTCACCATGCATCAAGATACAAAATCACAAAGACATAAGAGTCAAAATGTCCCAAAACACAACCACTGGCATAAATGCCCATAAATCCATCATAAAATCACAATAAATTATAGGAATGTAAATTTACCTACATTCCATGCAATCCTATCAATTTCTACAAATATCATGCTCTCTATTACATGGGTCGAAGTTGCGTACCTAAGAAACGCGTCGAAAATCCTCCTACTGTCTCCAACAAAAACCTGTAACCATAACGTCCACGGAAGCTCCCTCGACATCTGGGACTCCAACCATGACGATGTCGAGCCTCACGATGCCTCTGCCTCTCTCTCTCTCTCTCTCTCTCTCTCTCTCTCTCCATCAACGTGCGAAACAGGGGAAGTAGGGTAGGAAAGGATGGGGACGATGGGTGAGGAAGGAAGGGGTGGGGAAGGAAGAAGTGTAAGGAGGAAGGGAAAGGAAAGGAAGAAGAGGTGTGCGCCCGAGGAAAAGGAGAAGAAGGAAGAAGATGATGATGACGACGAGCGATGGAGGAGTGTGGTGCGAGCGGCTTATAAAGCTTGCACACGTAGTAGCTGGGAGCATGCTTACCTACACGTCTTAGCCACAAGCACCCTACACGAGCACACCGACCACTCCGCCCAACCACCAGCCACAACAAACGGCCCATGAACTCGAGCCCCACACCCGAGCCCCACATGCACAGTGCCAACCACGCACAGGGACATGCCATAGAAGCCAGCCCATGAGGCCCAAGCTCAAAAGCACAAATCCATACACCAAGCCTTGGAAACAGTAACACCTGTCTAGGAATAAAATTCATAAAAATATAAATAATTACAAAATGAATTTTACCGGTGTTACATCCTAACCACCTTAAAAGATGATTTCACCCTCGAAATCACTAGGCGAAAAGATATAGGTACTGGGCTAGGATAGCTTCCTTGCATTCCTACGTGGCCTCCTTAACTCTATGATGCCACCACCGCACTAAAACCAACGAAATCACCTTATTCCACAACAACTGCTCCTTGTGGTCAACAATCTGGACGACATCCTCCACAAAGGACAGATCTTCTTGGAGCCCTTCTAGCTGGACTGGGATCATATGAGATGCATCAGCCAGACACTTCCTCAGTATGGAGACATGGAACACGTCGTGCACAGACAACATCTCTTATGTTAGATCCAACCGATAAGCAATCACACTGATCCTCTAGGTGATCTGATACGAGCCAATATAGCGAGTACTCAGCTTGCCATGCCTCTCGAGCCGCATGATACCCTTGGTCATCGATACTTTCAGGAACACATAGTCTCCCACTAGAAATTCCAACGGTCTTCGCCTCCTGTCGCATAGCTCTTTTGCTAACTCTGTGTAGCCAACAACCTGCTACGAATCAAATCAACCTTGTCCACATACAACTGCACAAGCTCATGACCAACCAACTGACGCTCGCCTACCTCGCTCCAGCAAACTAGCGATCAGCATGGCCTACCATATAAAGCTTCATACGGCACCATCCCCATGCTCAAGTGATAACTATTGTTGTAGGTGAACTCAATCAATGGCAGATAGTCCTCCCAACTCCCTTGAAAGTCTAAGGCACATGCTCTAAGCATATCTTCCAACGTCTGGATAGTCCACTTTGTCTGACCATCCAACTGAGGAAGAAATGTTGTACTATAGTTGTGCACGGTGCCAAAGGCCTCCTGCAGAGTTCTCTAGAACCTTGAGGTGAACCTCATGTCTCAGCCCGACACGATGGACACCGAAACACCATGCAGCCTCACCACCTCGGATACATACAACTCTGCCAGGCGGTGCATCGAAAGCTTCACTCGAATGGCCCACACAGTGTCGTTCTTCCTCTGAGTCCGCGGCAAACCAGTCACGAAGTCCATCGCGATGTGCTCCCACTTCCACACAGGAATATCCAACGATTGCAAGGTTCCTTCAAGTCTCTGGTGCTTTGCCTTGACCAACTGGCAAGTGGTACACCTCGCCGCATGGTCAGCAACATCTCTCTTCATGCCGGGCCACCAAAAGTTCTGCCTCAAGTCTCGATACATCTTCGTACTACCAGGGTGAATAGTGTACCTAGATCGATGTGCTTCATTCAACAACCTCTGCTTGGTCTCCTCATGCTGAGGTACATACAGATGTATATCATACCTTAGCTCTCCATATGCCCCAACAAAGAAATGAGGCTCTCCACCAGCCTCCAGCTTCTCAAACATAACCTGAACAAATGGATCCAGCTGTTGACATGCTACAATAAACTCTAACAGCTTAGGGCTAACAGACAGGTTGGCCACCCAGGCACCAATAGTTCCTGAGCTTGCCGTTTCAGCCTGCAACTCACTAGATACTCCAACATGGTCCACTCCTTGACCATCAGGCTGGCCATCACGTGCGTACGTCAACGCAGGGCATCTTCGACCACGTTGGCCATGCCGAGATGGTAGAACAAGTGGAAATCATTGTCCTTCAAATACTCCACCTAACGACGTTGCCTCAGGTAGAGGTCCCTTTGCGTGAAGATATACTTCGAGCCTTGATGATCGGTGAAGATCTCAAACTACTCCCCATAGAGATAGTGTTGCCAGAACTTGAGAGCAAACACTACAACAACCATCTCCAAATCGTGCGTCAGGTAGTTCTTCTCATGATCCTTCAGCTAGCGCGAGGCATACGGGATGACATTGCCATGTTGCAACAGAAAACATCCCAACCCAACACCACTGGCATCCCTATACACAATGAAGCCACCACTCCCAGAAGACAGAGTCAACACAGGGGCAGAAACCAAACGAGATTTCAGTTCTTGGAAACTCACCTCACAATTCTGGTCCCAACAAAATAGAACTCCCTTCCAAGTTAACTTTGTCAAAGGCACGGTGTAGACAGCCCCATATGCTTGCAATTGGACAAAACCTTAATAAGACCCTAAAAATCATAAAACAAATCAAACAAAACCAAAAACCCCTAAATAAACCATAAAAACCCCTTTAAAAACACTAAAAAACTAAACAAAACCCTAAAAACCAAACAAAACCCTAAAAATCAAACAAAACCCTAAAAAATCCTAAAAACCTTAGAAACACCCTAAAAACCCAAACAGAATCCAAAAAACTCCAAGAAAATCTTAAAAAACCAAACAAAATCATAAAACCCTAAATAAACCATAAAAACCTTAAAAAACCCTAAAAAATCCTTAAAACCCTAGAAAAACCCTAAAAAGACAAACAAAACCACAGAACCCTAATCCAAACCCTAAACCCTAGGTTAAGACCTAAACAAATTCAAAACACTAATTCAAATCCTAAACCTAGGTCAAACCCTAGGTCAAACCATAAACCATAAGTCAAACCCTAATGTCAAACTCCAACAACCTTAACCACTTCCCACTTCACTCTAACCACCTTAACCACTTCCCACTTCACTCCAACAACCTTAACCAATTCCCACTTCACTCTAACCACCTTAACCACTTTCCACTTCACTCCAACAACCTTAACCACTTTCCAATTCACTCTAACTAACTTAACCCACCTCCCACTCTAACCATAACAACAAACCAAACCATGGCAAGCCTATAAATAGCCCCCATTTGCAAGTGAAAGGAGATTGGAAAATTTGAGAAGAGAGCCCCCACCCAAAGTATTTCCCTCCCAACTAGAGCGATCCAGGAGCAAGGAGGAAGCTCGTGGAGGATAGAAATTAGAGTTTCCAGCCATCTCTGGCGAGCTCCGGCAACCTCCGGCGAGCTCCGACGGCCAAGGTTACTGCCAGTCCAGGTACGCCCTCCACAGACCACAATTTACTTCAAATGCTCTCCTTGGTCTCCCTCTACCTCCCTTGATCGATTCCAACAAGGCTAGAGGTCTCCTCTGGTCGATCAAAATCGAGTTTCCAAGCCTCGTCGGCGTTGTTTTCTGGCGACCTAGGTGGAGGTGCAAGTCAAGGGCATGATCCTTGCCCCAGGGTGCTCAAACCTCCTTCGCAAACCTCCCTCTTGCTTCTTTAATCCCTAGTGCACCTTTTCGCTGCCTCCTTGAGACTCTAGTAGAAGATCGCCAGAATCGCGATATCTCACCGTTGCTGGGGAAGACAGTGAATAGTGCTTCGCGACCGAGCACCTCCAGCTCTGTCATGCCTCTCCAAGCCACCAAAAACATTCCACGACACACCTCCAGCACTCCGAAGCCATCGAAGCCAAGCCTCGTACACTGGATCACCACCACAGTCGAGCTCACTGGAGTTGGATCACGTCGACGGCGAGCGAGGTTCGAGGATGGGAGGAGTGTCCCATTTTTGCTTCTAGATGAGGGGAAATGCTCTACTCGTCACCTCCAAGCTTCCAGCAACCCTGAGCGCCACGCCGCAGCCCACTAGTTCTTCCTCCTACCTCGACACCATCACTTGAGTCGCATCGACGGCAAGGGAGACAGGCAGCCTCTTCCGACCGTCAAACTTTCGATCCAAACCATTGGATCTTTCCTTCCCCTCCTCTTCTTGCTCCCTGTGAGCTCTGATCTTCAATCAGGCTTTGGGATGCTCTGAAAGAGCATCCCCGGCGGTCATCGACGGCGAAGTTTCGTTGCCGGCAGCCGTCTTGTTTTTTAAAAAAAAATAAAATTAAAAAATAAGTTTTCTTTGTATAAACTTTAGATACTTTTGTTTTCTTATAGTTAGGTCCTTATTTTCTTACACATAGGTCCTTTTTCCTTACAGTTAGGTGATTGCCTTTGATTTTAAATCGTTTGAATAATGTTTAATTTGAAAATATTGCAATGTGCCCCCTGTATATACTAGTTGATGTTTCCATGGTCTAAAATTTGATATAAACGCCCAGAGTTTCTTTTCATGCATTTAAGTTCAGCATTTTTGCATAAAAAACCCTGTGCTTTGTTGAAATAGTTCTGAATGCATATTTCTCTGTCAAAATTGCAAGTTAAACCCTGTGAATTTAAATATTTGCTCAAATGTGACCTAAATTGCATTTTAGCCCCTGAATTTCACTGATTTCTACCTGGATGCATATTTTCTAGGGTAACAATACAGAATTGTCCCAAGAACTTCCTATTTTCAAACATGGACTCTTTTTCTTGCATATTTTACCCTGAATTTCCACAAAATTGCATTAAATACATCTTTTATTGGCAAACTTGCATTTTGACCGCTAGGAATCTTTAATTTGACCAAAAATACACAGTTTTGCACATTTGACCCCAGATTTCTTAAAAATTATATAAAATGTGTTTTTCTATGTATGTTTGATGATTTAGCTTCAGAATTTCAGTTTTCATTGACATTTGGGATTTTTGCACAAAAGCCCCTGGAATTTACATTTTTACACTCACACATGCATTTTATACATTTTGTTGCTATTCTTCATGCATACTTTCTCGTATTTTCTTCCTTGCATCGTGCACACATTTCTAACCCATTCCAACCTTGATTTTCCCATCGTTTCCCTGATTTCTTCTGACTTTTGCATTTTTTATTTGATTTGGCTTTCCATCGCTTAAGGGCGTACATTAACAGGCTTAACAATGCCGACATTGGCCCGAATGAGGATTATTTTCCCCAATTTGATTTTCTCGGATTTATTCAAATTTCCACTAATTTGAGACACACTTTCCGATAGTATCTCGATTTTCATGATTTTCCTCATCGCCCATCGGCGTGCAGTAAAGCGGCATTCTCAATGCTTACATTTGCCCCTTGGATTATCTTTTTCCTTTATTTCATTTCTTCTCTTTGATTTGGCATGTTTTCACAGTCATCTTTAGCATGTGCATTTAGAATAGGCAAGCACACACTCAATAGACCATTTAGCAAGTAGGAAACCTAGAAAGACCGAGTTCTTCAAGCGCATGGGGTTGCCTAACCCCTTCCCCATGCGTAACAAGAATCCTTATCCTTTCTCTGGCCCGCATTGATTTGTGCACCACATCCATTAGGCACAGAGCATACATGTTTTCTTCATCTTGTTTTCTTCTTGGTTTTCTTTCGTGTTTGGTTTTCCTCGTCTTTCCATTAAAAGACTAGGTGGCGACTCCTTTCCTTATCCTTTCTTATCTTTCCTTGGTGTTTCTGGGTCTAGTCTTGTTCTCCAGATTCACCATCTTCGCTGTGACCGTATCGGGACTCCTTGTGTGCTTCCACGCACCATAAGGAGAGTTGTGTAGGGTTCCACCAGCATGGTCACAAGAACTAGCGACTCCACTGGGGATAACCAGATTCTGGCCTTCATTTTGGTTTTCTTACTTGTCTTTGGTTTATATACTTCGTGTTTATTTGCTTGTTCTGATTGCTTGTACATATTTGACTGAACATGCCTTTTTGTGCCTTTTTACACTATTGCTATGCTACCGCACATGCACATGACCTAATTCAAGCTTTTTTCTATCGATACTTGCTTTTATTCACCTATTTGTGAGCACTACACCAACACATGCCATGTTCATGCCTTTTGCTTGTTGATTGACTTTTTAGATGCCATGATTGTGTGTTTTCTTCCCTTTATTTGCCATGATTAGGAGAGTAGAGATATGTTTGCTTCCCTATCTGGTTAAAATAAACAGACAAACTCAGATAAACAAATAATAAGGCATAACTAGAGACAAATGCTCACAAATCTCTATGGTTTAATAAAATGCAAGTAAAAGACACAAAAGCATATCGCATGATTGATCATATAGGGCATGCATCTTCTCCTCTTAGTCCAACCACAGTTTACGAAGGACAATCCTAGCAGCCTGTTCTATAGCTTTGGCGTAGGGCATGTTGCTAGTTTGTCCCCCCTTGTCTAGGGTCGCGTCGGTGCTAGTAGAGGGTACAACTCCATGCTACTGCAGGAGACGAAGCCACCAATGCACCACCCGTTCACTGCCTGCGCTTCAACCAGGATTTAGAATGGGGACCTTACTTTTCTTACCAGAGTCAAAACCTAAAACCCATGAGTGTGTCCCGTGTGTTCAACCCCATATGGGACATGCATGGAGAGAGTGTGCACTTTAGGACATTCATCTACATTGTGTGTCATTGCATGCCACTTTAATAACCCGTAATTGTCTGTGTGTCGTTGTCCAAGTTCTGATACCTGTTTCTCTTGCCTATTTTCTCAGGTAGCTTGTTGCAAGGTCCTCAGCTAGGAGCTCGAGTATCTCCATCGTGGGCGGCCTCCCATGGTTGTTTTCTCTTGCCTTTTCCGAGCTATTGGTCACTTTTGACAGTAGCTCGTCTTAGAGCTCGTGCGTTTGTCTTTTTCAGCAACTCCTTTTGTTTCGCTTGTGGTTACCCATAGACCCGTAAGCCTTCGGTTATTGTTTTGAAGGGGGACCCACATTCAAATCCTCCTTCTCTCACTTTGACTACTTCTTCTTCCCTCTATGCGTCCTGATTTGGGAATCATAGAGGATCCTTATTTCCTCTTCTAGGACAGTGGCGAACACAAGCTGATCTAGGGCCCATCACTGATTCTACTATGGTGACTACCACTTGAGTCCAGGAGTTCTGCCAGCTACACCCTATCTCTCGGGCCCTCCTGTTTCAGGAGTTCAATCAACTGCGATTTCATTTGTTTTAGGGGCCATTCCTATTCTGCTCACATTCCTAGTCTGCTCTTGCCTTCTGACCTATCTTTTGATGGGTCTTCAACCACACATGCCCAGTACTTGAGAGCTTTGGCCCGAGGGTTCGAGCGCATGGCCCTTTCTCTTGATCATGTTGAGAGTCTTCCTCTTTCGACCTCTGAGATTCCAGTGCAGACCACTATAGCATTGCAGGCTCACCTCACTACACTATCACCCATACCATCGCCTCAGCATCACACCGCTCCGGCGATGGGGGCGTTATCTCTTCCTCCTGCACCACAACTGCATTGGTCCCAGCATGCATCACAGTCACTTAAAAATCAACCTATTAGTTGTGCAAGAGTACAACATTTCTCAAGTCCGTCACTTGGAGCTGTACCGTTGCCGTAGCTGTTACTCTCTCACTCAACACCACACACAGCATAGCATACTCAGAACCCACCTCAACATCAGGATCTGGTCCAAACACGTAGGTCGTCACTGCACACTAGGCACACACCTCCCACTGTCAAGCCGGTGCATCACATTACATCGGTTCAACAAGGACAGTAATCTAAGGAGAAACGAGGCCGTCGCGTTGAAAGTGACTACACTCCTCTGGGCGAGGCGCTGAGCGCTGTTTTTCCACGTGTTGTGTCTCTTCTAAGACTTCTAAATCTACGTCCCCCACCAACTCCACTCCCTTGGTGGTACGACACAAACGTATATTGCGATTATCATTGAGCCCCAAGGCATTCGTTTGATAATTACCACACTCTACGGGATGTCATTCAGACGATGATCAACAGTGGGACTATTATTGTTGACACACGAGATGCAGCACCCATATCCATGTCTTTATCCTCACCAGCATCTAGTTCAATACACATTACACATCCACACACTACCATTGAACCGACATGTTGTGTCGTGTCGGTTCAGCAAGGGCAGCAACAATGGCAGAGGCGGCCTCGTTATAAGGAAAGAGACTTCACCCCACGCTGGGATTCGTTGAGCGACATCTTTCCTAAAGTTGTGCCATTCCTGCAGTTACCGAGGTTCGTCCACCACCGAACCCACTTCCTATGTGGTATAAGACTAACTTGTTCTGCCAATTCCATCGCACTCGTGGACATTCGACAAACAAGTGTTTTACTCTCCGCAATGCTGTCCAGGATTTGATTTACAATGGGAACATTGTCGTCAACATACAGGAGGCAGCACACACATACACCTGCACACACGCTTGCACACACACATGCACACCCTAGAATAGCTAACCTTACCGTGTTTGAGCCGGCAAGCTCCGAGCATACTGGAACTTCAGTGGTTTTTCCCTCTATCTCTCAGTTCTTTCCTGGGGAATCCATCAGGCCTCATTTGCCTAGTTTGTCCTCTCTCAGCTTCTGTCTAGCAGCACTCATGTATGTCGCTCTTGTTCCTGTTCCTCATTTGCCTAGTTTGTCCTCTTTTCTTTTCTCAGTTCTGTTTGGCGACACTCATGTGTGTCACTCTTGTTCTTGCTCCTTTACGGGGGCCTAACCTAAAGTTTGCCAGTTTGCCATGTACCGATCTGACCCAGCATGTGCTAATACCCTGGATCAAGTAGGAGATAGCCGTCACAGCAGATGTCAACTCCAACAGAGATACAATCCTAGTGTCACCAGTAGATTCAACATTCATAGCGACAATCTCAGTTCCAATAATAGTTTTGATAACTTCAGTTACACCTACCTTGATTCCGGTTCCAGTGGCACTGCAAGGAGTTACTTTGAACCCCAATGGCATCGACAAAACAGCAACAACAAGGACTGGAGTTGTATCCTTTTCCTTTGTTCCCTTTTTTTTCTTTTTGCATCACCATATATCAAAACACAAAAAAAAAAAATAATAATAATAGAAAAGGCACAAAAGTGGGGAAAAAAAGAAGAGAAAAAAAACACAAAACAGGAAAAAACATCAAGAACAATTAAAAAGGGTAGTTTACTTGTCAATAATGTTCTGTCCGATGATTAAAATTTGGAAAAGCTCGCCAATGTCAGAATGGATTATCCCTCCTCAGTTGTCACTACTTAGACAACCAAGTTAGTAAGGGAGCCACCAAACACTAAAGTTGGGCGAAATGCCCAAACTCCGCAAAGATCCTACACCTCCAAGAGGGAGATAAAATGTTAGGGGCGACTGAGAGTGTGAGCCAAGAAAAAAAAACATACATTCGCAAGGGCATAAAAGAATAGAGTAGATAGAAGGCGAAGACAGAAGTCAGCCCATGAGTGAGAGGTGTGCGTTGTAGTTCTACCCTTACCATACATTGGAGAGGAGTTGGAGTATGTGCTCGGTAAAATCACACCTTTGAGGGACTGACCCACCCTCTTGCAATAAAGGCCTCATGAATAGATCGGGTGCTTATTACCTCCAAGACTGGTTTACAGTGAAACCGCACGTCTATGAGGGAGTAAAAGAAAAGACAATGATATCGAAAAGAAAATGTAGGTGCAGGACCTTAAAGAGTTTGACATGGAGCCAGGTCCATTGCGCTACCTTACAGTGAGTTCGAGTGCCACCACTACCCAGCGAGAGCCACCTGATAACTTGCGAATCTCTGTAGTGGCAATTGAATCGAAGGAGTCATCCTCCTTTAACAGACATACAGCTTTCCAGCCTAATTGAGGGCAAACAAATAACTGAACTAGACAGGCAAACGATCTAGATAATGAACTCATTGAACGAACGAAGTGGTGAATGTAGAAAATATGCAACTAAAATCACAAGGCATGCATTTCTTGATCAAACAAAAAATTCACTCTTAAATAACTAAATTGCTCACAATAATAGTGTCCACAACAATAATAATAATCATCATAGCCTTGCTTGGATGAATCCTTTTGTTTGCATATAGACTTGTTCAACAGGACTTTTGCCAAGTCCATTTAGCCAAGGACATTTCAGCTCCTCAGTAGTCAAAATGCATATACAATGAGGACACTAGTTAGTGTACGAGCTACAAGGACTTGCAGAATCAACACTGTGATAACAATTCCATAGCAACAGTTCAGGTTCGGTAAACATTGTTTGTGGAATGCCTGAGGAAAACACAGCCAAATACATGTTTGAAGCCATGGCACAATGACACAATAAGTAGCAGAACAGAGAATAGCCAGCCTAAGACAGACTACGATGTATCACATTACTTCATGCCATCGGAGTATAGCTCAAAACAATGGATGAATATATATGCCTCTAGTCAGTGAACAAATGTATCTCTGGCCTCAACAAAAATAAGCCTCGACTACTATAGTGATTCAAAGTGCGCCTACAGTCACAGTCAAATCCTCAAGTCTTTACATCCTCGAGTGGTACCCAACACTTCCCAGGGTAGCCTGACTCGATGCCAGAGGCATCCATTTTGCCTTGTTATCTCCTGATCTGACTTCTGTTTCCACTGAGCATCATTCACTTGTATGCTAGGGGCATGTCAGCTACTTTCTAGCTAGGCTCAAACAATCTGTTACTTGGTTCATCAAGGGCAAGACAGTTGTTCTCTGATCAGGACCTGCATGTCAAATGATTAGTGGAGACAACAACATGGCTATGGACTCTACGCAACAATCCTGAATTTGGCAAATACAATCAAGCAAATATCAAAAAGTAGCGCGGCCAAATACAGAGCTATCAGAACACCACAGTTGAGCAGAACACACCCCAAACATACCAGTCGGAGGCAGGTTACAATCCTGATCAAAGGCCTTTATCGAGTTGCCTTGATACCTTCTACCTTCCAAATACAATACAAGATGGCATGTGGGTAGACATAGTCCTTGTCACTTGATGAATTGATCACTAGCTTCGACTAGTGATGGTCTCAAGTACTCTAGTGGTTCAAGGAACATCTGTAGTTACAGTCTGTCTTCCAAGACCCCATACCCTCAAGTGATGTCCAGCCAGTCCAATACTAGGGGCCGTCAGCTGCTCTTTGGTCAAAAGTCACATACAAAGCACCAGCTACAGTGTAATTGAACCAGAATCTTCAACCAAGAGAATGTCGGCTATTATTTGGTCAAAGGTCACGTATCAGGCGCCTAATAGAATGTCAACTTACCATGTAACTGAGCCAGAGCTTTCGACCAAGGGCATGTAAGTAGCTTAGTGGAAAGAGGGACTGTGTTGAGAACATTTGGTGCAAGTTATCTTCCAAATGATAGTCAACACACATTCTTATAAAGAAGTGACATTTATCACATAATGGCTCCTACAAAATGACAATTGTAGTAGGGCACTACGCTGTTTTAATTGACATTCCCCACAGCGGCGACGATCTAGGGTGCACTGATACTTGAATAAGATTTCCTTGGCAAATCCTTTTCACTAAATAGAAGGTCAGGCCCCTCTCGCGTTCGAATTCCTTTCCGGACAAACGGATTCAAGGCCTCCATTTTCTATCTTTCTAGACTACTGGTCGGAGTGTAAATGTTCCCATTTAAGGTTCGATCTGTCCGGACGAATCTTAGTGCCACCCCTCTCGCCTTTGAATTCCAATCCTGATGGACAGATTCAAGGCCTCCCTTTTTCATCTCAATTTTCTAGACTACCAGCTGGAGTCTAGATGGTACCATCCGCGGTTTGATCCGTCAAGACGAATCTCGGTGCCACCCCCCTCGCCTTTGAATTCCGATCCTGATGGATGGATTCAAGGCCTCCCGTTTCCATCTCATTTTTCTAGACTACCACTCGGAGTCTAGATGGTCCCATCTGCGGTTCGATACGTCTGGATGAATCTCGGTGCCACTCGTCTCGCCTTTGAATTCTGATCCTGTTGGATGGATTCAAGGCCTTCATTTTTCCATCTCATTTTTCTAGACTACCGCTCAGAGTGTAGATGGTCCCATTCGCTATTCGATCCGTAAGGATGAATCTCGATGCCACCCCCCCTCGCCTTTGAATTCTGATCCTCATGGACAGATTCAAGGCCTCCCTTTCCAATCTCATTTTTCAAGACTACCACCTGGAATCTAGATGGTCCCATCTGCGGTTCGATCCGTCAGGACAAATCTGTGCCATCCCTCTCGCCTTTGAATCTGTCCTTGAATTCCGATCCTGATGGACGGATTGAAGGCCTCCCTTTTCCATCTCATTTTTCTAGACTACCACCCGAAGTCTAGATGATTCCATCCGCGGTTCAATCCGTCAAGACGAATCTCGGTGCCACCCCTCTTGCCTTTGAATTCCGATCATGATGGACAAATTCAAGGCCTCCCTTTTACATCTCATTTTTCTAGACTACCGCCTAGAGTCTAGATGGTCCCATCTGCGGTTCGATCCATCAGGATGAATCTCGGTATCACCCCTCTCGCCTTTGAATTCTGATCCTGATGGATGGATTCAAGGCCTCCCTTTTCCATCTCATTTTTCTAGACTATCGCCCGAAGTCTAGATGGTCCCATCTGTGGTTCAATTCGTCCAGACGAATCTCGGTGCCACCCCTCTCGCCTTTGAATTCCGATCCTGATGGATGAATTCAAGGCCTCCCTTTTCCATCTCATTTTTCTAGACTACCGCTCGGAGTCTAGATGGTCCCATCCGTGGTTAGATCCATCTGGATGAATCTCGGTGCCACCCCTCTCGCCTTTGAATTCCGATTCTGATGGACAGATTCAAGGCCTCCCTTTTCCATCTCATTTTTCTAGACTACCACCCGGACTCTAGATGGTCCCATCCATGGTTTGATCCGTCTGGACGAATCTCAGTGCCACCCTTCTCGCCTTTGAATTTTGATCCTGATGGACATATTCAAGGCCTCCTTTTTCCATCTCATTTTTATAGACTACCGTCCGGAGTCTAGATATTCACATCCCTGGTTCGATTCGTTCGAACGAACCTCGGTACCACCTTTCTTGCCTTTGAATTCTGCTCCGAATGGATGGAATCAAAGCAGACTGTTTGCCTCCTTCCTTTGGACTGGTATCCCGAACTTCTCAGGCAATTCTTGTGATGCCTGATGGATTCCTCACTCTCCCTGTTCCTTCCCTCCTTTTGGGCTGGTAGCCCAAACTACCTAGATGACTTCCGTGACCAGTCACTTTTCGGTCGGCAAGCACCGTGTTGTCCGACATTTTTTTCTCGACAAGTGTGATAACCAGTCATGTCTTTTAGGAGCTGATTAGTCGTCAACTTGTCGACATTTGTCATTAGTATTGGTTTCTCTGATGTTGGCTTCAACTGTAGCGTTCAGGGAGACAGGACAAGACTTTTGGTGCATTCACCGGCTGGTAGCTGGTAGCCATGAACTCAATCTTTCTTGCAACTTCGGACAGGGCATCTTCGTCAACTCCGAGCGATGATCTCCACCTCCTGATCTCTCCTCCTTGTAGGAAGGGGAGGGGTGTCTCTGTCAACCCCAAGCATCAGTCTCTGTTCCATTCGTCCTCCGACCTTGCTCCGGAAGGGGCATCAGTAGACACCCCATATGCTTGCAATTGGACAAAATCTAAACAATACCGTAAAAATCCAAAAAAAAATCAAACAAAACCCTAAATAAACCATAAAAACTTTAAAAACCACTCAAAAACCAAACAAAACCCTAAAAAATCCAAACAATCCTAGAAAAACCCTAAAAACCCAAACAGAACCCTAAAAACCCTAGGAAAATCCTAAAAACCCAAACAAAATCATAAAACCCTAAAAAAAACCATAAAAACCTTAAAACCCTAAAACAAATCCTAAAAAGCCTAAAAACCCTAGAAAACCCCTAAAAAGCAAAACAAAACCACAAACCCTAATCCAAACCCTAAACCCTAGGTAAAACCCTAATCCAAACCCTGAACCCTAGGTTAAGAACTAAACCAAATTCAAAACACTAATTCAAATCCTAAACCTAGGTCAAGCCATAAACCATAAGTCAAACCCTAATGTCAAACTCCAACAACCTTAACCACTTCCCACATCACTCCAACAACCTTAACCACTTCCCACTTCACTCTAACCACCTTAACCACTTCCCACTTCACTCTAACCACCTTAACCACTTCCTACTTCACTCCAACAACCTTAACCACTTCCCACTTCACTCTAACCATCTTAACCACCTCCCACTCTAACCATAACAACCAACCAAACCATGGCAAGCCAATAAATAGCCCCCATTTGCAAGAGAAAGCAGATTGGAAAATTTGAGAAAAAAGTCCAGGAGCAAGGAGGAAGTTCATGGAGGAGAGAAATCAGTGTTTTCAGCCATCTCCGGTGGCCTCTTGCGAGCTCCAATGGCTAAGGTTACTGCCAGTCCAAGTACGCCCTCCACAGACCTCAATTTACTTCAAATACTCTTCTAGGTCTCCCTCTACCTCCCCTGATCGATTCCAATGGGGCCAAAGGTCTCCTCTGGTCGGAATCGAGTTTCCAAGCCTCGCCAGCGTCATTTTCCGGTGACCTAGGTGGAGGTGCGAGTCCAGGGCATGATCCTTGTCCCAGGGTGCTTAAACCTCCTTCCCAGACGTACCTCTTGCTTCTCCAATCCCTAGTGCACCATTTCGCTGCCTCCTTGAGCCTCTAGTAGAAGTTCATCGGAATCACGATATCTCGCCGTCGTCGAAGAAGACAGTGAATAGTGCTTCGCGATTGTGCGACTCCAACTCCGTCATGCCTCTGCAGGCAACCGAAAACATACCACGACGCACCCCCAGCACTCGGAGCCATCAAAGCCAAGCCTCGTGCACTGGATCACCACCACAGTCAAGCTCACAAGAGTTGGATCGCGTCGACAGCAAGCGAGGTCCAAGGATGGGAGGAGTGTCCCATTCTTGCTTCTAGAAGAGGGGAATGCTCCACTCGTCGCCTCCACGCTTCCAGCAACCCTGAGCGTCGTGCCGCAGCCCTCTGGTTCCTCCTTCTTCCTCGACGCCATCGCCTGAGTCGTGTCGAAGGCGAGGGAGACGGGCGGCCTTTTCCAACTATCGAACATTCGATCCAAACCATTAGATCTTTCCCTCTCCTCCTCTTCTTGCTCCCCGTGAGGTCTGATCTTCAATCAGGCTTTGGGATGCTCCGGAAGTGCATCCGCGGCGGTCGTCGACGACAAGGTTTCGTTACTGGCGGTCGTCGTGTTTTTTTTTAAAAAATAAAATTAAAAAATAAGTTTTCTTTGTATAAACTTCAGATACATTTGTTTTCTTATAGTTAGGTCCTTATTTTCTTACACATTGGTCCTTTTTTCTTACAGTTAGGTCCTTGCCTTTGATTTTAAATCGTTTGAATAATGTTAGATTTGAAAATATTGCAATGTGCCCCCTATATATATTGGTTAATGTTTTTCATGCTTTAAAATTTGATATAAACCCCTAGAGTTTCTTTTCATTCATTTAAGTTCAGTATTTTTGCATAAAAACCCTGAACTTTGTTGAAATAGTTTTGAATGCATATTTCTCTGTCAAAATTGCAAGTAAAACCCTGGGAATTTAAATATTGCTTAAATGTGACCTGAATTGCACTTTAGCCCCTAAATTTCACTGATTTCTCACAAATTGCATATTTTCTAGGGTAAAATTACTGAATTATCCCTAGAACTTCTTGTTTTCAAACACAGACTCTTTTCTTGCATATTTTATCGTGAATTTCCACAAAATTGCATTAAATACATGTTTTAATGGCAAAATTGCATTTTGACCGCTAGGAATCTTTAATTTGACCAAAAATGGACAGTTTTGCACATTTGACCCTAGATTTCTTCAAAATTACATAAAATGTGTTTTTCTATGTATGTTTGATGATTTAGCTTCAAAATTTCAGTTTTCATTCACAATTTGGGATTTTTGCCCAAAAGCCCCTGGAATTTACATTTTTACACTCACACATGCATTTTGTACATTTTGTTGCTATTCTTCATGCATACTTTCTCGTATTTTCTTCCTTGCATCGTGCACACATTTCTAACCCATTTCAACCTTGATTTTCCCATTGTTTCCCTGATTTCTTCTGACTTTCGCGTTTTTGATTTGATTTGGCTTTCCATCGCCCGAGGGTGTACATTAATAGGCTTAACAATGCCGACATTGTCCTGAATGAGGATTATTTTCCCCAATTTGATTTTCTCGGATTTATTCAAATTTCCGCTGATTTGAGAGACACTTTCCGAGAGTTTCTCGATTTTCATGATTTTCCTCATCGTCTACCGACGTACAGTAAAGCGGCATTCTCAATGCCTACATTTGCCCCTCAGATTATCTTTTTTCCTTTATTTCATTTCTTCTCTTTGATTTGGCTTGTTTTCGTAGTCATCTTTAGCATGTGCATTCAGAATAGGCAAGCACACACCCAATAGATCATTTAGCAAGTAGGAAAGATAGAAAGATCGAGTTCTTCTGGCCCATGGGGGTGCCTATCCCCTTCCCCATGAGTAACAAGAATCCTTACCCTTTCTCTAGCCCGCATTGATTTGTGCACCACATCCATTAGGCACGAAGCATACATGTTTTCTTCATATTGTTTTCTTCTTGGTTTTCTTTCGTGTTTGGTTTTCCTCTTCTTTCCATTAAAAGACTAGGTGGCAACTCCTTTCCTTATCCTTTCTTATCTTTCCTTGGTGTTTATGAGTCTAGTCTTCTTCTCCAGATTCACCATCTTCGTCGTGACTGTATCAGGACTCCTCGTGTGCTTCCACGCACCGTAAGAAGAGCCGTGTAGGGTTCCACCAGCATGGTCACACACGACTATGGAGGAGAAATCCCTAATAAACCTCCTATAATAGCTCGCCAGACCAAAGAAACTCCTGATCTCCATTACAGTCCTAGTCGCTCCCAACTGCTCACCGCCTCGACCTTGGCAGGATCTACTCTGATGCCTTTTCCAAAAATAATATGGCCTAGGAACATGACTTTGCTCAGCCATAACTCACACTTGGAGAATTTGGCGTACAACTGATGACGCCTCAAAGTATCCAAAACTGCCTTCAGGTGCAAAGCATGAATCTCAACATCATGAGAGTAGAAAAGCACATCATCAACAAAAACCACAATGAACTGGTCCAAAAAGGACTGAATATCCTATTCATCAGATCCATAAATGCAGCCGGTGCATTGATCAAGCCGAAAGGCATGATCGTGAACTCGTAATGCCTGTACCACGTCTAGAAAGCAGTCTTCCGAATGTCTACGTCTCGTATCCGCAACTGGTGATACCCTAACCTCAAATCAATCTTCAAGATCAAGGATGCAGACTGCAACTAGTCGAACTGGTCATCAATGCGGGGCAAGGAATACTTGTTCTTCACCGTGATTTGGTTCAACATTTGATAATCTATACACAGTCGGAGCGAACCATCCTTTTTGTGAATGAACAAGACAGGCACTCCCCATAGAGACACACTCAACCTAATAAACCCTTTTGTCGAGCAACTCTTGCAATAGAGTCTTGAGCTCTCGCAATTCCGCTGGCGCCATGCGATAAGGAGTATTCGACACAGCACCAGAGCTAGGGATTAGATCGATCAAGAACTCTACTTCCCTGTGAGGTGGCATACCAAGTAAATCGACAGGAAAAACGTCAGGATATTCACACACCTCAGAGAAGTTGTGAACACCCAACTTAGGAGAAGTGGAGGTAACTATACTAGCTAGATACCCCACTCAACCCCTGACCAAAGACTTATAAGCCCTCATAGCTAAAATGAAAAGCTTAGGCTCACCCTGACACCCACCTTGCACAAAGAAAGACCCATCCTTAAGAGACCTAAAATAAACTCTCCTTCGAGCATAGTCGATCAAAGAGGACTACTGCACCAACCAATCCATGTCGAGTATCACATCGTACTCTTGCATGTCCATCACGATCAGGCTAACATCGAACTCTCTACCATTCAGCGTCAAGTCGACAGATCGTAGATACCTCCATGCTAAACTGTGCTCCCCCAATGGCGTCACCACGTTGAGATGAAAAGCTAGCATAGATGGTCTCTCTCCCACCTCCTCCGCGAAAGACTTAGAGATGAAGGAGAAAGAACTCCCTGAGTCAAACAATACTTTGGCCATCCAGCCAGCCATAATAAATGAACCTAATGGCCAAACAAAACAACACCATACAATCACGCAGATGTCCAGATTACAACAAACCTCAGAGGGTTACAGAATCAACTAATCATCCTTACCCTCAACAACATCTTCTGAAGGCCCAACACTTGGAGATGCAATGGTGAACGCACGTCCCCTAGTCGGCTGCTACGGTGAGCTTCCTGCCTTCTTCGGCGGTTCCTGACAAGATCTCTGAACATGTCCCTTTTTCCCACAATTATAGCACACCACTAAAGCTGAGGTCCACCTAGGTTGGAGACAATATGCAGCGATGTGGCCCACCTGACCACAGTTGAAGCACTGGTTCCAACCAGGAGCACTGGACCTTGTCTGATTGAGGCCAGCTCTGCTACCCCCAACAAAACTCTGCTTGCTCACAGAGGAAACACTAGACCTAGCCTTCTACTTCTTCTCAGGGCTACCTAAACTACTGGCACTTGGAGGACCAAAGAAAGAGAACCAGGAGGTAAAAGAAGAGTTATCATTCCTCTTGCGATGACTCTCCAGAAACTTCTGATGCTCTGCCTCGAAGCGATAAGCCATCCCAACCATGTTTTCCATAGTCTGGCACTGACAGCCCATCACCTTCACCCGTAGCCCTGGGTTCAAGCCGTCAAAAAATCTCAACGCCCACTCCTCCTCAAACTCATAGGCAAGAGCAAAGCATTCCAGCCAAGCAAACTCAGTCTCATACTCGAGCACCGACATTGTGCCCTACTCCAGACTCCAGAAATCTTAGTGAAGTTGTTCCTTCACATGATCAGGAAAATACTAGTCATAGAAGGCCACCTTGAAATCCTTCCACTGGATGCTAACAGTGACTGAGTCTGGGAACTTCAACCGCCTCACAGACTTCCATCACCTATCTGCCTCACCATCAAGCAGATAAGTCGCTAGACGCACCCAATGCTCCTCTGGGCACGCCATGCTCTCCAGCATCTTCACCACCTTCTTCAATTAGGCCTCACACTCCTCAGCATGACCTTGCCCTTGAACGATGGTGAACGAAGCTTCGTGAACTGGTTCAGCCACGGGTCACCCGATGGCTTGCTAGCACTACTCTTGCTGAAAACGTGAGAGATCCCGTGTGCCAAACGCCTTAGTTCCGCACGAACCACCTTCCATCCGCCTACGTCCTCTTAAGGCTTGGTCTCCTTAACAGGGGCCTTGCCCTTACGACCAAGAGGAGGCATCCTGCTGGAGAAAAGCAAAGTACCTGCACCATAGACAAAGCAATAACCGAAAAACCACGAAGAGATCAAGTGCAGACTCTACCATGCATGCAAAACCTAGGGAGTCTCTAGACTGGACACCCTAGGTGTAGTGCAACCTAGTGAACCAAGCTCTGATACAAAACTCTAACACCCTACATTTTCCATAATAATTTAAAACAAATTAAATTATGGAAAAATTAAAGCCAAACAGAAAAATCTAACTACCAGGAACCTGTGTGTGCAGCTAGGAGACTTCGATCTATATGCACTACGCTAAACCTCTGCATGCCCGCACTTGTAAACCAAAAACACAAGGAAAACGCATGAATGACACAGGTCACCCAGTATGCACCCCAAGAAAACCATGAAAAGAAAAACATAATTAATTTTCTTTTGAAATTCATTTCGCAAACCATTTTCTCAAAACCACACAAACCATGCCCACACTAGCAAAACAACAATAGGGGCCCTACTAGCCCAAAACCACAAGCAAAGGCCCTCAATGGCCAAAACTACAAACAGTGAGTTAGGAAGACCCATGCCAGGCAACCAAACTCTGGCCACACGTAGTCCATCGAGGAGCGACCATGACGTTCTGCACTACCATGATGACGACCACCTTGTGTAGGAGCGTTCACCATCCCACGATTCTCTCTTTCTGAAGAACCCTCAAAAAGCCAACCCCTCCCTAGGAAGGTTGTCCTGTCTCTCAGGATGCTACCAGCTACGAGGCACATGTCCCACCCGCACTGGCCACCACAGGGTTTGCCTCCTCATGGCGTCCTCCACACATGGTGCTTATGAGGGAGTGTCATACCTTCACACCCGACAACACCCAAGCTTCAATGCTTATAGCAATAGAAGGAATATCATACCTCCTCGTCATGCCATAAGACACCTCAACCTGTGGACCACAACCCTAGCCTTGAGATGACAGTCAAGGAGTCTCATACCTCTAGGACTCGACACCTTTCAGCCTCAAGTATCTCAACCCCCGACCTCATCCAGGGAGTCGTGCTCGACCACCCAAGAATGTCGTCACATTTCCTAGTCCCGACGACACAGTCCCACACTGTCTCAGCCCAAACACAGAAAATTAGGAAAACCATTTTCCAAATCTGCCAATTCATCTCTTTGAAATCATTTTCAAAACTATTGTCATATCTTTGGAAATTCATTCAAAATCTCGGCAAAACGGCACATCAGGTGTCTTAGGAGACCACCATTGATAGTCCACAATCCCATCTTACAGGGACAAAACCAACCAATCTGGAAAATCCTCAGAAATCATATTTTATAAAAGCATTTGGGCCTAGATTCTGCATGCCGAAAACAGGTCGGTATGCCAAAAACCCCTGGTTCGGTAGACTGATCTGGATTGGTTGACCAAAGCAGGTCAACACTCTGGCCAAAATCGGTATACCGAAAATGGTTCGGTCGATCGAAATGTCCTAATTCGGGCGATCATCCAAATTGAAACGACCAAATAAAACTAGATGACCAAAACTGATAGAAAAACGGCTTACCAAAATGGTTCGGTATACTGATTTCTGCAATAAACAAAAAACGACCCAAACCCTATAGTTCAAAATTGCCCCAAATAGGACTTTCGATCGGACCTCCTAAATAAACACCAACAAATCTTGCATAAAACATAATATGTAGATGCTCGAGTCTACTCCAAAACCCAATAAACAAAACCAAAAACCATTCATCATGCATCAAGATACAAAATCGCAAAGGCATAAGGGTCAAAATGACCCAAAACACAACCACCGGCATATATCCCTATAAATTCACAATAAATTCTAGGAATGTAAATTTACCTAGATTCCGTGCAATCCTATCAATTTCTACCAATTTCATGCTCTCTATTCATGGGTCGAAGTTACGTACTTGAGAAACGCGGCGGCGATCCTCAGGCCGTCTTCGGTGAACATCGAAGACCACGACGTCCAAGAAAAATCCCTCGACCTCTGGGACTCTAGCCATGCTGACGTCGAGCCTCATGGTGCCTCCGCTTCTCTATCACACACACACACACACACACACTCTCTCTCTCTCTCTCTCTCTCTTTCCGTCGACGCATGAAACAGGGGAGTAGGGGAGGAAAGGATGGGAATGACGGGTGAGGATGGAAGGGGTGGGGAGGGAAGAAGAGTGAGGAGGAAGGGAAAGGAAGGGAATAAGAGGTATGCGCCTGATTAGGAGGAGAAGAAGGAAGAAGAAGAAGAAGACGGCGACGAGCGACGAAAGAGTACGGTGCAGGCGGCTTATAAAGCCTACGCACGTAGTAGCTGGGAGCGTGCTCACCTACACCTCTTAGCCACCGACACCCTGCACAAGCACACCGGCTACTCTGCCCAACCACCACACGGACCCACACTTGAGCCCCACACGCACAGTGCCAACCACGCACAGGGACACAACACAGAAGCCAGCCCACAAGGCCCAAGCCCAAAAGCACAAATCCACACAGCAGGCCTCGGAAACAGTAACACCTCACTAGGAATAAAATTCAGAAAAATGTAAATAATTACAAAATGAATTTTACTGGTGTTGCAAAATCATTTTAAGAATGTTTTTTTTGGTAAGTTTTCAGTTTGGCCCATGCATTTGTTTTCTATAAACCTTCAGGTCCTAAATTTTTGACATAAAACCTCAATTTTTTTTCCTTCATCTTTAGCCCACTGATTTGCGCATTTAACCTTGGACTTCACTAAAATTGCATTGAACATATGCTTTTCTAGCACATTACAAATCAGACCTTGGAAATTACCAATTTCACCCAAAGACACATAGATTTGAACATTTAACCCTGAATTTCTCTTGAATTGCACTAGATACATGTTTTTTTCGTACATTTACAAATCAGACCCTGGAAATTCCCATTTTCACCCAAAAACACATACATTTGCACATTTAACCTTGAATTTCTCTAAAATTGCATTAAAACTTTTTTTTTTTGGAAAATTTACAGATTAGACCCTGGAAATCCCAAGTTTTACCCAAAATGCATAGTTTTACACATTGAACCCCCAACTTTCATAAAATTGCATAGAAATGTGTTCTTTAGCACATTTGCAGATTAAACCCTGAATATCCCTGTCTTTACCCAAAAACATGCAATTTTTACATAGAGGCCCCTAGAAACTTACATATTTCATCCATGCATTCATTTGTACATCTTGTTACTCTCTTTCATGAATATATTCTCATGCATATCTTCTTGTATCTTGCACACACATTTCAAAATTATTTCAAACTTAGTCTTCACATTAATTTTCGGATTTCCTCTGATTTTCATGATTTTGATTTAATTTGGATTTTCATCTTCTGACGGTGTACATTAACAAGTTTGACAATGCCGACATGAACCCGAATGAGGATTATTTTCTGTTATTTGATTTTCTTGGATTTTCCTAGTTTCCACTGTTCTGCGTGATGCTTTCCGAACATTTCTGATTTTTACATGATTTACCTCATCACCCAAGGGCATACAATAAAGAGGCATTTTCTTTGCCTACATTGTCCCTCGAATTATTTTCCTTATCATTTCTCTTTTATTCATTATTTCTTGGAGATTTGTCATGTTTTCGCATTCATCTTAGGCATGTGCATTAGAAGTAGACAAGCATACACACACTAGGTTATGAGCAAGCGGTTAACCTTGAAAGATCGATTTCTTTAGGCGCATGAAGGTGCCTAACACCTTCCCCATGCATAACAAGAATCCTTACTCTTTCTCTGGCCAACATTGATTTGCACACTTCATCCATTAGGCATGGAGCACACATGTGTTTCTTTGCATTGATTTCTTTGGGTTTTGTTTGTATTTGGTTTTCCACATCTTTCTATTAAAAGACTAGGTGGCAACTCAATTTCCTAGTTTTTTTCTTATCTTTCTTTGGCGTTTCTGAGTCGAGTCTCCTTCCTCGAATTCACCATCTTAGCCATGACCATATCGGGATTCTTCATGCATTTCCACCCACCGAGGAGTTGTGTAGGGTTCCATTGGCATGGTCACACTTAGTAGAGTCTTTGCTAAAGAAGAGGAGCAGAATCTTGATATTATTAGCCTTGAAGATGGCTTGGTGGAGGACAGAGGTGGGGTAAATGAAGTTGGACATATTTCAAATCATCTAGATATGGGAGAAGGAGACGGTGCGCAGGGGGTCAGGAAGGGAGCAGAGAGGCTTGATACAGCAATGAGGGTCGAAATGGTTTTTGAGCAAGTTACTCAAAATTCTCCAGATCCAAAGGGCCATATTCCAGGGGAGAAGATGACCTATACAAAGTCAGGGAATAATGATGATCCTCAGGTGGGAAGCATTGAAATAGTGAGTGTGGAGGTTAGTGTTCCTAAGAGAAAACTAGGGCATCCAAGGAAGGGAACGGGAGTAGATATGGCACAAAACACAGCTCAGAACAAGAATAAGGGTGGTTTTACTTTAGTCACATGATCAATCATAAGAAGCAAATTTCTACCAAGAAGGAGTAAGATCTTTGAAAGTGTGTCAAATGAAGATGTTATCTTGGAATGCTAGGGGTGTGTGGAAACCAACCCACCATCAGGAGAATAAAGTATATTGTTAGACTACATAAACCTATGGTGGTGGCGATATTAGAACCTATGTTGGATATTTCTAGAGGTGAAGACTTGAAACAAAGGCTGGACTTTGATCACTTCTAGGCTAATGAGATAGGTACGGCACATATATGGATTTTCAACAAAGCTGGCATTCAGTTTGAGATGATGCAGAAGTTTTCACAAGCTATAACATTTTCTTATTTTGATATTGATGTTGCTTGCAAGGTATACAGCACGGTAGTATATGCAAACTATGATGGTTTCCAACGAAGATCTCTCTAGGAGCATTTGGTTAGCATGTCTGTTGTGTGTAAGGATAGGCCTTGGCATGTGGTGGGTGATTTTAACGCAATGCTATCTCTAACTGAGAAAGACGATGGCCGTTAGCCGAGGCAAGGTTTCATGGATGACTTCAGGCAATGTCTTGAGGATTGCATGCTTCAAGACGCTGGTTTCGTGGGAGCACAGTACACATGGTGTAATAATCAGATGGGCAATAATAGAATCATGGCTAGACTGGATAGATGTGTCATTAACCCTTCATGTAGGGACTTTGTCGTTAGAGTGGAACGCCCTAGATACCATTCAAATCATGCTCCCTTGGTGGTTGGCTTCTCCAAATGTCAGGAGGGAAAAGCCAAACATTTCAAGTTTCTTGATGTCTGGTTGGAAGATGAAGAGTGTCTCCAAGTTATAAGAGATCCATGGGGTTTACCTGTGGAGGATCATGGTGATAAATCATTCAGATGGTTTCTTAAATTATCTAGGCAGAAAGGGTGCTTATAGAAGTGGAATAAAGAAAGCTTTGGGGATATTTTTGCTAATGTAAAAAGGGATGAGGATAAAATGGCTAGTATTCAGCAGTTGCAGGATGATCATTTCAAGGAGGAAAGATTAGGGGAGTTGTGTTAGGCCCAGCAACAACTAGAGGAGGCACTTAAGTGTATGGAGTGATTCTGGTTCCAGAAGGCTCATTGCAAGTGGTTAACAGTGGATGACAAAAAATACGTCATTCTTTTATAATAGGGTTAAGCAACATCGTCAAAAAAAAATCATCCATGCTATCATAGATGAAAATGGCAGATGGCTTCATGAGTAGGAATGTATCAAGGAAGCTGGCAGTTTATTCTTCAACCATCTTTTCACATCTGAGGGAGGGGAGGTAGACAAATCCCTTTTAGATCTCATCCCTACCGTTGTATCAGAAATTGATTATATTAGCCTGACTAGACTTCCTAATATGGAGGAGCATCATGTGACTATTCAGTCTAGGTTTGTGGATGTAGCTGCAGCTACAGATGGGTTTCCTATTTCTTTCTATGTGGCTACATGGGATATCATTAAAAAGGACCTTCTTGAACTAGTGACGTATTTCTTTGTGGGAGGTATGATGCACAAAAGTTTCTCCACCTCGTTCATTACCTTGATCCCAAAGGTGGAACACCCTATTTGTTTTGTCCAATTTAGGCGTATATGTGTTGGAAATGTTGCTTCCAAGGTATGCTCTAAAATTCTCAACAACAGGTTGATGGATTGGCTTCCTAGACTTATTAGTGTGGAACAAGCTAGTTTTGTCGAAGGCAGGGACATATTTAATCACGTCCAACTAGCTTAAGAAATGGTTATTGTTATCGACAAGAAATGTCGTGGAGGGAATGTAGTGTTCAAATTAGACATGCTCAAAGCATATGATCGGATGGAGTGGCCTCCTTTGTTTAAGGTTCTAAATAAATTCAGGTTTTCTATGAGGTTTGTTAACTTGATTAGTATGACCCTAACCAACAATAGGTTTGTCGTCCTTATCAATGGATCTCAAACAAGCTTTTTCAAATCTTCTAGGGCTTAAAGCAAGGTGACCCTTTATCCCCAACTTTATTTATTCTTGCTGAGGAGGCTCTTAGCAGAGGAATTTCTTCCTTGTTCAATTCTGGTAAATGCAAGAGATATGTAACATTTGGTAAAGTGTTGGGGCTTTCGCATCTTCTATTTGCTGATGATGCTCTTTTGTTTAGTAGAGGGGATAGCCTTTCTATTGCTAGACTGATGGATTTTCTTTCTTTGTATGAGACATCTTTGGATCAGCGTATGGGAAGAAATACATGTCAATATTTTTACAGGAGTATTGCGAACAAAGATGACACTATAAAACGTAGCACTGCCTTTTCTAAAGGGAAGTGGCCCATAATGTATCTAGGTGCTCTTATTGCAGTTGTGAGGTTTAAAAGCTATTACGTCTGTCCTTTAGTGGAGAAGACTAGGTGACGTATTGATGATTGGACTAGAAGATTTCTCAACATGGCAAGGAGATTGACATTAGTGAAGAATGCTTATCTTCCATTCCTGTGCATATTTTGTCGGTGTTGAGAATTCTGAGTTGCATCCTAGGTGAGATTGATAGTTTGCTTGGGAAGTTTCTCTGTGTTGTCAAAGACGGCACGAGGCTTTATCACTAGGTCAACTGGGATAGTTGCACGAAATCTAAGGAGGAAATGGGTCTAGGGATTCAGAAACTATCAGAAGTTCATCTTCTGATTAAAATCAAAAACTGCTGGAAACTGTTGCTAAAGGAAATTCTTTGGAATAAATTTTGTTCTACAAAATATAAGGTTGACAAGCATGGATTGATGGCTCCCTTGGCTTCATTTGCATCGGTTTGGTGGAAATCTCTTATGCTTGTTATGCCTTGGGTGGTGGAAAAATCTTGTTCGCTGATTGATAATGGAAATATCTCATTTTGGAGGGATAAATGGTATGACAAAGGTATCTTGACAAACTTGTTTGAAGCTTCCCCTTCAGCTAACTTGGACGTCAAGGTGGTTGATGTCTTCTTCCATGCTGATTTATTTCAAGAACACGTGATGGGTGACATAGAGGAGGTCATAGCTATGTGGAATGCATTAAAAATATTGCAAGTGGATGAGAATGGTGGAGATGATAGGCTAGCATGGTTACCCTCCACAAATGTTACATTCTCTATAAAAAATGCTTCCATCCTTATCAATCAAACATCCCTACGTCCTTTGAAATGGGTTTGGTCTTCTTTGCTCCTTGCCAAGATAGTTGTGTTTATGTGGAGTGTTGGGTGGATGGTAGTTGCAGTTGATTGTAACGTCCAGTCAAAGGTGGTACAATTAGCTTCTAGATGTAATTGTTGTCATCTATCTCAGGTTGAGTAAATGGAACACCGCGGTTTTCGTGGTGAATTGGGTGCTAAAGTGTGGTCTTATTTTGCAAAAATTATTGGGGTAGAGACAGTAGGTGACCTTATCTCCACTATTCTGCACTAGCATGCAAAAGCCAAACATTCTTCTTACAAACATGCACTTATGGGGATACTACCGAGTATGATATGTTGGCATGTGTGAAATGAAAGGTGCAAAATAAGTTTCTCTGGTGTTCATCATGGTTGGTGGAAGTTAGCTATACTGATTGTGAGTGAATGCAACAAATTATTGCATAAAACCCAGTTCTCTTGCTTGAGGGGTAGGATGGAAGATCTCAGAAAAACTGGTTTTGAAATGCCTACCATCTCTCCAGTGGAATATATGGTCATTCGGTGGATCCCTCAACGTGCATTCAAAACCAACATGGATGGATCCTCTTCTAGAACCGGGGCTGGTGGAGGAGGAGTTGTCAGAGATGCATGTGGCAAGGTGTACCTAGCTTTTTCCTACTGCTATGGAGAAACCTCAAACAACGTGGCAGAAATGAGAGCTATTTGGGACATGCTTTCACTGTGTGATCGTTATAACATTCCAATTAATGAAGTTGAATCCTATTCTTTGCAGCTGGTTAACATGCTTCAGTGTAAAGTTACTGTGGGGTGGAAATGCTATCCTTGGTGGAGACACATTCTCAATAACTTCAATGTTCGGATCATTCATTATTATCGGGAAGCCAATGGTGCAGTTGATTATCTTGCTAAAAAGGGAGGTAGTAGTCATTGTAACACAATATATCATCATCACACCCGTAAAATTCATTTTGTAATTATTTACATTTTGTGAATTTTATTTCCTAGACGGGTGTTACTGTTCTGAGGCCTGTTGTGTGGTTTTGTGCTTTTGGGCTTGGGCCTCGTGGGCTAGCTTCTATTTGCGTGTCCCTATGCGTGGTTTGGCACTGTGCATTGTGGCACTGTGCTTGTGGGGCCCACTTGTGGGTGGGTTGGTGGTTGAGGCTTGCAGTTGGCCTCGTTGGTGGTGGCTGGCGGTTGGTTGTTGTGCGGTGTGCCGGTGGCTGAGACGCGCAGGTGGGCACGTTTTCAACTGCTCCAGGCGTAGGCTTTATAAGCTGCACCGTACTGCACCTCTCCTCGCCACCCGTTGCCTTCTTCTCCATCCTTCTTATTCCTTTCCCCCCCTCTTCGGTGAAGCTACTCCTCCTCCTCCACTTTCTTTCCTTTCCTCCTCATTTCTCCTTCTCTTCCCTTCTCCTTCCCCTTCTTCCTTTTCCACTTGTCCCCTCACTTCCTCTGTTTCCCCTGTATCCCCTTTACGCGTGCGCCGACAGAGAGAGAGGAAGAGGTCGTGGGAGTGAAGCGGAGAGCTGTGGTTGCTCGTGGTGGTGCGCGAAGCTCGTGTGGAGTGCATCGTGGCCGTGGTTGCGCCGGAGTTCGCCGAAGTCGACCGAGGATCGCTGGAAGCATTTCTTAGGTACGCATCTCCACTCCTTGCAATAGAGAGCATGGAATCAGTAGAAAATGCTAGGATTGCATGAAATCTAGGTAAATTTCCTTTCCTAGAATTTATTGTGATTTATTAAGGATTTATGGGCATTTATGCCAGTGGTTGCGTTTTGGGTCGTTTTGACCCTTCTGCCTTTGTGATTTTGTATCTTGATGCTTGGTGAATGGATTTTA
>JAMKQA010011723.1:0-21562 GCA_024699735.1 Posidonia australis
ATTAATCAAACCTTTAGCAAGCAATAGGACTAGAAAGACCGAGTTTCTCGGGCGTACGAGGGTGCCTAACACCTTCCTCGTGCGTAATAGGAATCCTTACCCATCCTCTGGTTAGCAGACATCCGGCCTTCCCGTTTGCATCTCATGCATTCATCCTTTTGTGGTTTTCCTCGTCTTTCCCTTAAAAGACTAGGTGGCGACTCCCTTTTTCTTTTTTTTTATCCTTGCGCCTTCGCCGTCATCGTCATGGCTGTGGTCCTCCTCCTCTCCACCCCTCTCCCTCTTGGTCGGGCGGTCGGTCACAAAACTAAAAAACCTTAATTAAAACCCAAAAACCCTAATTAAACTAAAAATTCTAATTAAAATACAAAACCCCTAAATTAAACTCAAAACTCTAATTAAAACACAAAAACCCTAATTAAAATCCAAAACCCTAAAATCCTAAAAGCCCTAAAATAATTAAAATCCTAATTTAAAACTAATTTGTTAAACCTTAAATCACAAAATCAAAAGAATTTAATTAAAATCACAAAAAAACCCTAAGTTAAATAAACCCTTAAAATCCCTAAACCTTAATCACAAAACCCTAATTTAAAACCAATTAATTAAACCCTAAATCGCAAAATCAAAAATTTAATTAAAATCACAAAATCCAAATAAAAACCTAAAAACAAATAACCCTAAAATCCCTTAAAACCTAAAAAAAAAGAAAAGAAAAACCTAAAAACCACAAGCCCATTTGCCAAGCCCAGTAAGCCCAATTCATCCGTCAATCAAAGACTTAAGTAAGAGGGGAAAATAATTCCAGCCATCGTCGACGATAGCCTCCGATCTCCAGCAGTCAACCCGTCATCTCCGGTTGAATTCCCGAATCTCCGGAGCATACCCCTGAACTCCGCGTGATCTCTGGCCAACTCCCGCCAACACACACTTGATCCAATGGTGTTGGTCTCCTGAGGAGGAGGATCAACGACGCAGAGAGACCTCAACGGAGTTTAAAAGGATTGGCCGTCGACAAACCTGAGCCCGCTCTTCCAGCGCTTCAAGCCCACACAAAGACGATCCCCTGGAAACCCTAGAGAAGCCCAGTCAATTCCTTGACTTTGAGACCACCTCCTTCGGCTTTTTCCACAACCCAGGACCCCAACCACCGTCGCTGGAGCATCGACCCAGAGAAGCGTTGTTGACCCTCATCGGGAGAAACAACAGCCTCCAGCTAGGTAAGCCCTCCTTTTAGTTCGTATCTTCTTCCTTTAGCCACGTTAGGTCCCTTTATAGCACCTTGGATAGAGTCTCGGGGAAGACACGCCCTGTTCGTCGCCTTCCCCCGCCTCCGGTGGTGGGTACCACCACCGCCGAGACCTTGAGCCTTTTAGGTCTTGGCAAGGCCCCATGGGCCTTTCCATTTTCTCCCCCTTCCTCCTCCTCCTCCCTAAGTTCCTATCACTCTAGGGAGGGCCCTCTAGCACCTGAAAGCATCGTCGTTGCTCTGCTGTCGACCTCCTCCTCCATGGAATCTTCTAGGATGCTCCGATCACGCCAGCTTTAGACCATCAACACCGAAAGCTCCCCTATGGCCCTCCGAATACCCTCTTACCTCTGCTGGACCGCATTCACCGCTGCAACACCTTCCTAGACGTCGGCAGTCTGTCTCGCCACAGCCTGAGAAGGGGGCAGCACTCCAAGCATTCCAGCCTCACCCGCGACTCCCTAAAGCCTCGCTGTGTTGCCCCGGAGCTTCCTCGATCTCCGTCGTGCCAAGCCACCGCCTTTGGAAGCGCAACAGTGGAAGCCCTCGTCGCCGGAGAAAAACGTCGACAAAGGGGATTGACGGCGCATCCCAGCCTTCGAGGGTTCGATTGACGCCGTCGAATCTTCCTCCCATCTCCTTCTCCAGCTTCTCAGCCCATTAGATCGTTGATCAACCGCCGGGAGGGTTCAGATGAGCCTCTTAGGCCATCGCCGCCGACGATCTTCAAATCGTCGTCAGTGACTGTTAGTCTTTTTTTAAGGTTTTATTTAAAAGTTCTTTGATTTGTTTAAACGTTACAATTAGGTCCTAGGATTTTATGCCCTAGTCACTGAACTTTTAATTAAAATCGCATTTCTTTACTTTTACTGTAAATATTGCATTCTTTACCCTATTTCATTTTAATTTCATTCTCAGTGCTACAAATATGTGTTTTCTCACGTTTAAACCCCTGCATTCATGTTTTCATTGCAATTAAGTCCTACCATTCAGGAAATTACCAAGGTGCAATTTTCATACATCTCAGTGTCACATTTTCATTGGATCCATCTTCTACACTTTAGAATAGAAGTCATTGAATACATTTTTAACCAGGTTTTCACCCTTTTTGTGAATTTTGTATTTTGATCCTTGTGCTTATCCTTCACGGTGTTGACGCCATTTTATTGTTTTTAAAACCTTGCTCTTTTCATGTTTTCTTACAAATAACATTTCCTTGACATTTTCGCATATATCACGCCATGCATCTGTAACCATGCCGGCGACAGCTTCGGACGTGGCGCGAAAGGTCAAATGCGGGAGGACCAGCAAAGTCAAGGCAAAAAAGGAAAAAACAATGATAAAAATGCGGGAGTCGCCACCTAGTCTACTTGAAAACGAGAGACGAGGAAAACCGTTTTAAAACATTAAAACCATGCAATAAAACCAATGGAAAAGGTCAATTATGAACCAGAAAAAATGGACAATGATCCCTGTTACTCACGAGGAAGGTATTAGGCACCCTCGTGCGTCTGAAAATTCGGTCTTTCATGGGTTTCTCATTTACTTATATGAAATGTTGACTTTTCAGCCTGTTTCTGTACGCCCGAGGGTGATATGCAATGCAACGCTACATGCAAGTGGTACCTTATGCTAAACATGGGTAGCAGGACTGCAGAATGTGTCTTAATGCTCTGAAAGGTCACCAAGTTGTGGATCAAATACTGGTGCAAAGATATTGCTCGGATATAACCACGGATCCAACAATATTCAGTGGCTAACGTCCTTGCTTTGCAATATGCAAAACCTAAGCTACCATGCATAAATGTGGATGAAAACAGACAGGAGTCATTCTGATATATCCAGGAGTACACCTAAGGAAAACCAAAGGCAAAGTAAATCGGGAGTCATGCTAAACACCATGCAAAAAACCACTGTTGGCATAGTGAAAACAGGCAGGTGCGCTAGACTTGTGTGTCAGTCTGGTGCGCCACCTATATGTGCCTATGAAATTGCAGATCAAACAATAAGCTAGACTAATGTGACATGCTATATAAAATCTTGCAAATATGCATAAAACAATCTGAAAACGCATCATGGACATCTAACCACATGTGAGTTCCCCTCTCTTCCACAAAGTCATAAGGAAAGAGAGAACCCAAGGCACCATGGCATGGGTATTGTGCTCAAGGGCAATAAGCCTCTCACAAGACCACACGATCCCACTCTGATAAGGGATAATGAATCCCAGCTACACCACTTGGGTCGGGATCATGAACTAATGCAAATGAACTCTACACAAAGAGTCCTGAGAAGCCACCAGTTCACCATACCCATGTGGCAAGCCAAACTTCACTAGATGCAAAACTAATGCAAAGAGTATTATTACATGCTGAAATTATGCAAGTAAGAATGTGACATATCAGAGATAAAACATCAGGAAACTCAATGTCCAGAACAAACAGAAAAGCATGCAAATCATGATGCAAAATGGGCCGCCTGCACCCTGTGACCAGGCTGGTGCGCCAGATAGGTGCGTCAATCTGATACGTCTGGTTGGTGCGCCCCAGATACCGTAGCCTGATTTCAGAGTCTGGGCCCGATGTATGCAACTAATTGGGTTACTAACTATTCAGATCATTAACCTAGATGCCAAGGAACTTAGTCATGTTAAATAAACAAGCATTAAAACACTCTTATCATTCTCTCCTCAAGTCATGCATGTTCATGGGTTTTTCAAGGACTGCAGCTACTGATGATGGATTTTAGGATTCATGCAGTGATTTGGTCGACTTAGGGAGCATGAGGAAATGATAATGCATGCAAAAAGGATGCATCACAGTTCATGTTCCATAACCAGTGGTTACATATGACTATGATTCATTACTAAAAAGATCACACAGTGCAAAAAATCACCATGACAAAGATGCAATGAATATAGAAGGGAGCATCATGAACATCCAAAATGACACAAGAACATCACTATATAGACATTATATCAGCTTAGTTGCAGGTTCTATCCAAAATAACATGTAAAATCAATCTGGAGATGAGTAAGGAACTTACCTTACCTAGGGTGTCTCCTCCTTGGATGGCTCAAGGTATCTCTTCCTTGTTGCTTTGGACACAGTTGGGAGTGTTCAGGGATGCAAGGTATTAGAAATATTTGTGATTGTTTTGATGATTACTCAAATGCAATTAATTGTTATAAACAATACTTTGAAAAAGGATTAAATATTTAAGGACAAAAATCATATATGCCTTAAGATACATATCTCAGAACAAAAACGGCATACCTTATGTAAAACGGTATACCGATTCAGTAAAAAACGGCATACCGTGTGAAAAACGGTATACCGATTCAGGGAAAAATGGCACATGAGTCGGAAGCAACGATACACTCCTCAACCTTCTGTTTCCTTAAAGAAGAAAAGTAAAATGGCATACCGATGGAAAAACGACATACCGTTTCAGGAGAAAACAGAACCAAGCGTCGAAATTCCGAAGAGTTGCGGAATAAAAAGAAATTGCAGAAACGGCATACTGATGGAAAAACGGCATACCGTTTCAGGATAAATCGGTATACCGAAATCAAAACGGCATACCGAATTGACCGTGAATTGCAGAATGAAGGAAAAATGGCACATCAAAGGGCAAAACGGCATACCGATCTACTAGCCGTTTACAACCGTTAGCATAATCGTTAGACACATTTGATGAAGGATTGGTGGCTATAAATACTACTCATTTATGCCCCTTTAAGACACACATTGAATACTTGTAATTCTAGAGATCCTTTAGTCAAATTCAATATCCTCACAAGCAATTGTAAGCAAAGAGTTGTAATCGAGCATTGTGAGAAAAAGATTCTTGTTGTAAAGCATCCAAGGAAAGGCTCTAGCTTCTCGAGGTGTAGAGAAGTGGAAAGAGCGAAAGTTGTGTTGGTGGACTACCAACAAGTAAGTTATTCTATCTTTTAAGAATAAGGGAAAAATCTCAAGAGGGTCTTGAGGAGTGGACTAGGCTGGGTTGCCGAACCACTATAAATTATTTGTGTCATCAATTACTCTCATCTCCTTCTATGCTTTAAATTCTATTGTGCATGATAAGTAGTATATTGTGAATCAATTTGCTTATTAATTCAGATTATTGTTAAAAATGATTATAGAGTTATTAAAAGTTAAAATTCTCTATTCACCCCATCTAGAGAAGCCTTTAGATCCTACACAAGGGAGTGCTCTGGAAGTTGGGGTGTAGGTTGCTAGGAGTGGGTGAGTTGCTAAAAGAGAAAAAATGCTACTTATGGATGGCCTTTTAAAGAGGATGAAGAGATAACTCTTTGGGATGCCAAAAGCCTCGAAACTCAACAGTCTTGCTTAGATTCGTGGTGGAATATTCGCAAGGGAAGGTTACAAGCACAAAAGATGGAAAGTCAACAGCCAACACCTTGAAAAATGGTTGTGCGCCAGCCTGGTGTGCAATATTGGTGCGCTAGGTTGGTGTGCCAGCTAAGTGCGCCAACTTAGTGCGCCGGCTAATTGCGCCAACTTGATGCGCCAGCTTGGTGCTCCATATTGGTGCTCTACGCCTAGCTGCCTGAATTATTAATCTGACCATATGTTTGTTATAGACTTAGGGTAACCAAGATGCCAAATAAAGTTCAAAAGAGGTTAGGCTTGCCGTATCCAAAGCAACATCCTCAAGAGAGTTCACCTACGAACCGCCTCAAAATCGAGGTGTCTACAGCATCATGCCCATACATGCATTTATCACATCCAACCATTGAAATGACCAAATTGCCCCTGTTCCACCAATTCATGCACATACATGTTAGTTCTTGCATTAAGTCATGCATAATCTTTGTCTAAGTCATTCATCAGCATCTTTTACACATTTAAGCACATTTTCATACATTTTGCTTAGTTTTCATGTCATGTCATCCATTTTGAGTAAGCCCGCATCCCATGTGTTTTTTCCGTAGATTTTTCTCCAGCCCGTTTTTAGAATCCTTCACCCAACATTTGATTTGATTTCCTTTACTCCTACATTTTAGATTTTTCGATTTGATTTGGATTTCATTGCTTGATGGCATACACTAACTGACCGAAAGGCCCACATTGGCCCACTTGCGGATTATTTCTCCTTTTTTATTTTCACGACCATTTCTCTGATTCCAATGACTCAGGTTGACCCCACTCTTGATCATTTTGATATCAATGTGATTTTCTATAACATTATTTCCAAAAACACTGTCATTTTATGTGATTTTCTTCATAGGTCGCCATTTGATCGTTTTACGTGGATTTCTTTGCAATTTTTCCATCTCGATTTCCACGATGTTTTCCATGATTCTGATGGTTTGCGTTGGTTGCATTTTTAATGCTATTGATATCAGTATGGTTTTCCTCGCATTCTTTCTAAAAACTTTGTCATTTTATGTGAATTTCTTTGCATGTCGTAGTTTACTTGTTTTGCGTGGACTTCTTCACAATTTTTCCGTCTTGATTCCTGATATGTTTTCTGTGGTGATGATGATATGAGTTAGTTGTATTTTTTATTCTCTTGAGGTCTATATAATTTCCCAATTATTTCTCACCAAAAATCTCGTCATTTCATGTGATTTTCTTTATCGTGTCGTATTTCGTGATTTCATCATTTCGTGTGGATTTCTTCGCAATTTTTGCATACCGTCTTGCACAGCCATCTAGTATTGACTTAGCATTCATATTAGCATGATTAGAGCACAATCTAGGCTTAGCAAACATCCATTCAGCCTCTAGTAAGCGAATTAGACTAGAAAAATCGAATTTCTCGAACGTACAGAGGTGCGTAACACCTTCCCCGTGCGTAATAGGAATCCTTACCCATCCTCTGGTTTGCAGACATCAGGCCTTCGCGTTTGCATCTCAAGTATTCGTCTTTTGTGGTGTGTTTGTGGTTTTCCTCGTCTTGCCCTTAAAAAACTAGATGGCAACTCCTTTTCTTTTAGTTTTTATCCTGTCTTGTGCCTTCGCCATCTTGACATGACTGTAGCCTCCTTCTTCTGGCGTGACTCGACGTCGGATCCCCGAGCAGGCATGGTCACAGATAGGAATGCATGAAATATAGGTAAATTTATATTCCTAGAATTTATTGTGATTTTATGAGGATTTATGGAGGTTTTTATGGGTATTTATGACGATGATTGTGGTTTGGGTCCTTTTGACTTGGCTTTGCGAATTTGTATCTTAATGCATGGTGAATGGATTTTTGTTTTATTTGTTGGAATTTAGAGTACTCAAGGGTCTACATCTTATGTTTTATGTGAGATTTTTGGTGTTCGTTTTGGAGGTCCGATCATAGATTCCACTTTAGGCGATTTCGAAGGGTTTGGTTTTGGGTCGTTTTCTGGAATCGCAGAATTCGACATACCAAAGTGGAAACGGCATACCGAGCCAGTAATTTTTGGTCAACCGAATCCTTTCAGCATGTTGATTTTTCTGTCAATTTTGGTCTTCTAGTCGATTCGATCTGCTAAATCTCTCTGGTCGATCGAACCAAAAAAATTTGACATACCGAACCCATTTTTTCAGTATGTCGAATCAGGACCCAGAGATTTTTTTATAAAAAATATGATTCTAAGGGTTTTTCAGATTGGTTTGTATTGTCCCTTTGAGATAGGATTGTAGGCTGTTAGTGGTGGTCCCTTGGGACACCTGATGTGTCGCTTTACTGAGGTTTTGAAAGAGTTTCCACAGATATAAAATGATTTTTAAAATGGCTTTCAAAAGAGATGGATGGTCTGTTTTTAAAAATGATTTTCCTGATTTTCTGTGTGCAGGTCGAGACACTATGAGACCATGTCGTTGGAACTAGGGAATGTGATGACATTCTCGGATGGTTGGGCGTGTCTCCCTAGTCGAGGTCGAGGACCAAGATACCTGAAGCTGAGGGACGTCGGGTCTTGGAGGTATGAGACTTCCTGACTGTCATATCAAGGCTAGGGTTGTGGTCCGCAGGTTGAGGTGTCTTGTGACATGAGAGAGTGTGTGAGTGGGAGATGGTGTCTAGGCATTTTGTGAGGGTTTAATAGAGAAGAAGAATGGGGATTTATGGGAAGGATAATATGAGAATAAAAAAATGTATATAGCATTTTCTTGTAAAAAACAAAGAAGTGGTCATATATTGTCAATTCCACTTTTGAGTGGAATTATGTTGCCAATTAACCAATTTCATGTGTATTTTCTGCAATAAACAAGTTGAGCTTCTCTTCTCTTTTTGGATGGAAGAAAAGTAACAAATAATGGTTGGATGAGCTCCATTCATTATTTTTTAAATTTTACATCAATATGCCATTATTATTTACATTATTGCCATTGAAATCTTCTCTCTCAAAACTCATTTATCATGCCTTCCATTTTATTTTCTTTCATCTATTGTTTCTCTCAAATCCCTAGTCGAACAGCAACGACTACGAGAGAGCGACGACTACAGGAGGTCGTAGTCGACCAACAACTACGAGGGAAGAGGCTATAAGGAGGCAACAACTTGCGAGGGACGATTGTGTTTAAGGTGATGGCGGTGGCAACTGTGGGGTGAGAGTGGCAAGTTTGATTGAGCTTACTAAGGAGTTTACATGATCTAGAGAAGTTTTGGACGAGATTCATTACATCTGAACTAGATCGAATGTAGCAAAAATGTTCTGAAAATATTGATTAAATATAGTAGTTATTTCGTTTTTTCCATGGATAAGTGACTTATCACTATTGGTAATAGAATGAATGTGATTTTTCCTAACTCTGTTGAGAGTGCACAAATGAAATTATTTGATACTTTTTTCTCCATTCATTATCCATTTGGCACGAGAATGTTGAAGTCATTGTAGTTCCTCAGCTTAAAGCAGATAATCCAATTGGTCTTGTAGGCTTTTTTCATCTAGGATTGATTGGTTGGATGTAGTCTGTATATGAATTTGTTGTATTTTGTATCCGATCTCCTTAATGTGTCTCTCCCAATTTCTACCAACGAAGGAAACTATGTTAGGACTTCACAATGGACAATTATGTAATTGAATCATTGATAGAATCCTACTTCAACAATTGAAACATTTATTTACCAAACATGATTTTTACAAGTGACCTTGAATTTAGTTTTTACAAAAACTTTTAGAAGGTAGTTTTTGGAAAAAACTCAGAATCTAATTGCTAGGTTTAAGAGGTTCCAAACTTAGTCTTAATCATTTTGATTTGATAGAAGTTTAATAGTCAAAGCTTTCGATATGCTTGTTAAGTTCTTGCTTGAATCTAGAATAAGTCTTGGAATAAACCTAAAATAGGAATTACTATTCTGTTTGGTTGTGTAAAAATCGGAATAAACTCGGAATAGTAAATTCTATTCTGATTTACTTATTTCAGAATAACTATTCCGTAGAAAAGGTAAAATAAAGTTATTCTACTAAGTTATTTTGACACGTATGATATCTTTATTTTTTATTTAAAAATTAATACATATATAATATGATGTATACATACTTTAAATTAGATATATATCTTAATCAAGTTAATTATCATTAATCTACATATTTTCTACTTATTCTAACACATATTCTAATACTTATTTCACTTTTCATTGAAATTAGAATATCGAAATCAGAATATCTCTTTATACACACTTATTCTCCTTAAAAAGAAACTCACATCCATATTAAATAGCAATGTTGTAAGAATACTAATATTACTTTCTAATTATTCCTATTTTTCTTATTCTATATCTAAATAAGACAATAATTTAACTAATACCATAGTCTAATAAACCAAAAAGAAACTCACTCTTCCTAGCTTTTACCTTCACGACTTTTTGTATTTTAAATAGTTTTTATTTTACTATCTTATTAATAATTATAATTATTTATTTTTAATTAAAAAATTTCATAATCTATATATTTAAATAAATAATAAAGATTAAAAATTTTTGGTACCGCAAAAATCTTCAGTATCCATGCTAGACAGGCAGATACACACTGATAAACTATAAGTTGCCTAACACACCCTTTATTCAATAGCCGACTACTGTTTAAAAAAAAAAACTCAAACGCTAAATATATATTTTCCCATAAATCTATAGAGTAATTAAATATTATTTTTCTCAATTTTAGGGTGGCCTTGATCCTAAATTCATAATCTTATATTTTCTATCCACTCTCGAATGTAGTCCCCGCCGATGTCGAACACCAAAGATCGACCAACAGGCCAAGATATGTTCCACTGAAACACCAGCCAACACCGACACCAAAGACCACATCGCCTTTTCCCAAATGCATCGCAAGAGGAGATCTGTCCTCCTCCGCTTCGTCTTCCTCCTCTCCTCCGCCGCCCTCATCTTCTACTCCTACTTCCACCTCTTCTCCCCTTTCCCCACCACCATCACGACCTCTTCCCAACACTTTTTCTCCACCTCCTTCCCCCAAACCTTCTCCTTCACCATCAAGCTCCTCGCCTTCGACCGCCTCGACTCCCTCCGCCGCTGCCTCGGCTCCCTCTCCCGCGCTGACTACGGCGGGGACAGAGTCGGCCTCCACGTCTTCGTCGACCACTTCAGGGACGTGAACGGGTCCGATCCGGTGGACCGGAAGTTGGAGGAGTCGCGCCAGATCTTGGAGTTTGTGGATGGGTTCCGGTGGGAGCACGGGGAGAAGATTGTGCATTATCGGACCGGGAATGTGGGGCTGCAGGCGCAGTGGCTGGAGGCGTGGTGGCCTGGGAATGACGATGAGTTTGCGTTCGTGGTGGAGGATGATCTCGAGGTGTCCGATTTGTATTATAGGTTTCTGAAGGCGTTAATTGGGAAGTATTATTACGATGAGAAGAATTTCAGCCCGTACGTCTATGGGGCGTCGTTGCAGCGGCCGAGGTTTGTTCCTGGTGAGGATCCTGTTTTGTTATAGAACTCCTTTTTTATAAAATTTGTTGCTTGCCTGGTCATTTTGTTTTGTTGTTATGATATGTATACTTCAGTTGTTGCTGTTGAACAAGCATGAACTTTTTTGAAATAAAAAACAATGGCCCTTAATGATAGAAATACACTTGAGTACCAATCCCATAGTTGTGTCATTACTCAAACAAAATGTATACCCATATGGGGACTTCATGCTCCAGTTCTTCTATTTCCAACAGGAGAAGACCTGAATTTCAGTGCGCTTGCTTTATAAATGGTCTGTGGTTTTCCCTCCAAAATGGGACTATAATGGATATCAATGGTTCTGTTTAGTCTCATTGACCTACTCCTAGTTCAAAAGTTGATCTGGGCTACTGCTTGAGGCAAATATTATAGATCTATTGTGGATGCCATTCTTCTAGGAAACTTTATCATCTCACGACGTGTCTCAGTTCTCGATTCTCTCATACAGTATGGTAGTTCTAAGTACATCATCCCTTTGTTAGCCTTTTCAACTTGCATGCACAAACATGATATCTGGCGGTGACTCAACGGCAGTTGAAATGCATAGAAAGCTTACCAGTGACATGAGGATGGTTTGGTGGTTTGACATGAGGATGGTATAGCGGTTATTTCATGGCACTTCCAGTCTATTCGGGAAAAGCTTGCAAAGAGAACTAAGAATAAAAAGCTGCGGTAATATGCAGTAACAGAGTAGTGACTACATTCAAGTTCTGTCTTGACTTACTTTCAAAATGAGGCAATAAATGCATGTTTCTTCTATTAATACAGAACGTATTGCTCTTTTTGTAAGTATTGGCACCAATGAAAAAGCATAGCACAGTCTGACACTGCCATAATCTGTAGTATCGCATTCATAAAGATTGGACCGGCATTGATTGATCTTTAACTTGTTCAATACATGGCTTACACCAGGTAAACATGGTAATAAATTGCAGTTAGATGGTGAAACACATCTCTTCTTGTATCAGCTGGTTGGTACTTGGGGTCAGCTTCTCTTTCCAAGACCTTGGAAAGAATTTCGTTTGTGGTATGACAACCATAAGTCCAAAGGCATCAAACCAATTCTTCAAGGCATGGTAATTTTTTCCCCCTTATTGTGTCACTTAGTTAGCATTGGTTATTTTTGCGCAACGAATTAATTGGTACCCGGCTTTGATTATTTGCACTACCAGTATATAATCATTATCCATATAGGCACAATTTATACATATTTTCAGCAATGTGGATCAGCACCGACCACTGAGTCCCAGCTAATGATGCACCTGTACACCTCTTCTCTTAATAATAAGTAATATCCCCATCATATCCACTCAATGTGCTTGTTATTGAAAAGTAATTGATTAACATTAGTTCAACTTCAAAGTATGTACTTAACAATGAAATTACTGTTCTAGGCTTACTCAAGTGGTATGGCCTTTCCATCTCTGATTGATGGCATATGTACTTTCTGTCAATTTGGTGCTTTGGAAATCCACTAGTGTAATATTGTTACTTTTGCAGGTTACTAATGGATGGTACAAAAGAATGGGTGAGAAGATATGGACACCATGGTTCATTAAATTTATACATTCTTGTGACTATTACAATATTTATACGAACTTCCAGGGTGAAAGAGCACTCAGTGTCTCTTACAGAGATGCTGGTGTTAACTATGGTAAACCAGCTGGTCCTGATTCTTCTCTGTTAGACGAAAGATCTCTTGATTTCAATCTTTGGAAACTGCAGCCAATGAGGAGTCTAAAATGGTTTGATTTCTGCTTTAGACAAGTGCTTCCTGGAAGGGTTGCTGGAAGCTTTAGCGAACTTGTCTCTGTTCTCAACACCTTGCAGAAACAGAAAACCATCCTACTGTTTAGCCTATATCGGACGGCTGAGATTCTTACTAAAAACTTGCTTTGTCATCTTGAGAGGATAAATGTTCAGAACTATGTGTTTATTGGTGCCAATTCTGAATTTCTGCACGACCTGGCTAGGAGGGGACATCCTGTGATTGATGCAACTAAGTTTATAACTAGTCTCAGAAGTGATAAGTTGCCTGGTTTCCAACATTCTGATGTGGATTTGATCAATGAAATCTTGGTGAAGGCCTATGTGATAAAGAAATGCTTGGAACATGGCTACAGTACTTGGATGATTGATGGGAATACGATTCCTGTTACTGATGCCTTTTCCCAGTCTCCAGATGCCTCCCACGATTTCCTTGCAGCAAGGGATGCAGAGATTTTCTTTGCAAGGTTTTCACACTCATCTTTGAGTATTTGGTCTGATGATTTAATTCACAAGGTTGCTTCAGCTGCAAACTCGTTGATAAGCAACCGTTTTAACTCCTTAAATCAGAGATATTTTGTGCATTTAGCTGCTGACATACTGAAAGATGGAAGACATGCAAGTAGAATTAGTGATGATGTACTGAATTTTGGTGTGAGGTTAGGTGTTGGTTCTGCAAACGTGTCTTCGGGATATGAGAAGAAAATGGTGTTCTGGTATCCCAAGATGGAAATAAATTCTATAGTAAGGGAACTTGGAAATGCTGGTTTGTGGTTGATTGATGATGATTCATCTTGTAATGCTGTAGTCTGCCATCAGTCGTAGTACCTTGGTGAGCATTTGGAGATTTTTTTTTTCCTCCAATGATTTTTTAGGAAGATTTCTTCTTCTTCTTTCCTTAAGACGAATTAAAGGGCTCCAGTGAAAATGGGTGTTCCCCAGTTATCTCACAGCGTCATTGTAGTCGTAACATAATTAGCATTTAACTCCTTTAAACCATGTATTTAACTCCTGTAAATCATGTATTCTTTCTTGGTTCACTTTGTACTGGAATAGATTCTTTAAAATAAAAAAAAACTTTGTACTGGAATACAAACGTAGTAACAACGATATATGTAAATTTCAAACGACAACAGCAATAACAACGATCTATGTGCTTCTGGCATATGCTAACGAGGATAAATGAGAAGATGTGAGGACAGATAGAAGAAGTCACTTATGATTATACTTCAGAAGTAAGCTCCAAGCATGATTGCGTAAAGGTAAAAAAGGTAATTCTCAAACTATGTAGAGTGGTGCTTAGCCTAATAACTATAATAAAATGTCGCTATTAAAATGGTTTGATGATCACGGAATCACAACAATGTTCTGTAAACTTGATGGCATTCAGCATTCTAGAAACTCTAGCAAACGGTCAGGTCGTGTCAATGATTAATCTATAGGCAAAGATAAAATGACCAAAATCCTATGGGCTTTTGGCTCCCGCGCCAAGACCCCGCCTCTTCCATCCTGGTGGCGCCACCTCCTCTTTCTTCCTCCCTATCCTCATGGCCGGTTGTTTGCATATTGTCTGTGTTGAGTGTTCGCCTAGTATTTAATCAAGTTATTTTGCTGTCCAGTGAATTGTTTGCATATTGTACAAGTTAGTGTATAGGATTACTGGTTGGGATGTTTTTCCCTTTCCAATACTCTATTAACTGTGATTTTTCCTTGAATTTGTCATAATTCTTCACGGTATCCAGGCAATGATGGACGAGACCGTCTTGTACTTGCAAGTGGTGACTGTTAATGTAGTGGTTTCCATTTGTTTCTGTCTGGGAAAGATGTTTCACCTCTCACCAGCTTCTAGAAGTGTATATACTCAAACAAATTTCACTTCCTTCCTTTTAATTTTGCTTTATGCATAGATCGTTGATGAATAACTATATTATGGACATAAATGTGCCAAACTTAAAAAAGAATTTCAGTTAATTCAATTATTGGTATCATATAGAGAATTTCTGAGCAGAAACATAGAATTGCTTTACAAATATTCTGCATGTGAAAAAAAAATTATCTATGGTGTCCAATGTATTGCAAATGTTAGCTGCATGTCCCTGTATGTTATTGTCCAACTGTATCTGTGAATAACTCCTGTTAGAGTTATTGATATATTGTTAAGAGAGTAAATGGATCCACCCAGGGATTCGTATACCCATGTGCACATGTAACCTGTATAAGTAGAGGATTAGCACTAATCAATCACAACTTTTTGCCACCTTTTTACTCTGACATGGTATCAGAGCATAGGTTAGAAGATCTCATCAAACCCTAGCCTTCATCAGCTGCCACTACTGTTTTTGCCCATCATCGTCGTTGTTTCCACTGCCGGTCGATGTTTCTGGCCTATTTTTTCGGGATGTTCTTCTCCTCTAGTCAGATCAACCTCTCAATCTTTTTTTCTTGTCCTTTCGATAAGGCCAACAACCTTGCTGGTGGCCTATCAAAGTGCTGTTGGTGACATGTAATGGGTGTATGAGCCTTGTTCGGCCATTTCCTACCTACTTGTTGCCTGTGAAGGTCTCTTGATCTTCACTTTAATTTCTGACTTGAAGCATCATATTTTGTGCTTGTTTGACCTACTTAGACTTGATACTAGTGTGTTATGGCCTTCTCATCCTTTTGTGATTCTTGGTTGAAGAGCATGAGTGGCATTTCCATCAAATTGAATAGAAAAAACTATTTGCTTTGGTCTCAAGCTGTTGAGACGTTTTTCTGTGCTCATTGTAAGATCCAACACATCACCCAAGGTCTCTTAGATGCAAAGGATGTAGTTTTTGATGACTGTTCATTGATGTTTGTGGTGTAATCTCATGATTCGTTAATAGTATAGAGGACAACATTTCGAGAGGAGTAATGATATTGAAGTCTACCAAGAAGATATGGGAAAAACACATACGGTAATGAAAAGAATATCTCATGAGTTTGTAAGTTGTATGAGCAGCTCTTCATCCTTTAGCAAGGGAATGTATATGTTCAAGATTTCTACTCCTTTTTACGAGCCTTTATGGATGAACTAGAGATATATCAATTGTTCGTGGTTGTTGTCTCTAAAATGAGGGAATACCATGACAAATTTGCTGTAACCGTCTTCCTCTTAGTCCTTAATCTAGAGATTTCCTCTCAAACTCTATACCTTCCTTGGAGAGCACATTCTCCCGTGTCCTATGGATATTTATTGGCACACCTACCATTGTTTTGGATAAGTTTGCCACGGTAAGCTTTACCAAAGGTTGTAGCTGTGGGAAAGGTTAGGGTCGACCCTCAAGGGGAGATCATGGAAATTGTAGAAATAAGAAATTTGAACACTATGGCTGCACCAACCATGTCTTAAAGAAGTATTGGGTGAAGTTTGGAAAACCTAAGTGGGTGCAAAATGTTGCGGTAGTTGACTCCTCTACTGCCTCCACAATCATCAAGTCGGTCACCATCTTTCAAGAGGAATGCGAGCGTCGCTTACAAGGCCAAGCATCTCAATTCACTGCCACTACTTCCTAAGTCTCCACTCCATTTCTAATTTCAAAAGACAGTTCTAGATTATAGAAATGCTTCAAGCCATATGACAAGCACCCAAGACTTTTTTAATCCTTCTTACCTAAGTCATCCATTTTGAATGTCCGAATTGCCAACAGTAAACTATGTCCAGTTGGAGGTGAAGGAATGGTGGAAGCTACTTCGAAACTTTCATTGGACAAAGTCCTTTACATCCTGAACTTTGTTAGAGCCATTATCAATGCATTACACTGTTTTGTAATTTTTTTCCCCTTTCCATTGTACTTCTCAAGACTTAAAGACTAAGAAGAGAATTGATTTGGGCATTAAGGGTGACGGTGGTCTCTTTTTTTTGGTTTGAGATAAAGTCTCACAAGCTCTGCTATCTGGTATCTCTATCTTTATCTTTTCGTTGTTATAGTACTATTGGTTTGGTTATCCTTCTCTGAAAAAGCTCCAACAGGCCTTACCATAGATGGCTTTAAAGGCGTTTTAGTGTGAATCGTGTCAGTGTGATAAGCATTATCATGCTATCTACCGTAGTTAGTTTGGTCTTGTTAGTCAACATTCATTTGATCTCATTCATGCAGATATTTAGGATCCTTGTCGTGTTTCTTATGTTTTTGATCATTGGTATTATATTGTGTTTATTGATGATTTCTTTAGAACTTGTTGGGTATATCCGTTAAAAGATTGGAAACATGTTCTTGGTATTGTCAATTTTTTTTTACTAAAATAAAAACCCAATATTCTACTATTACTTGTGTTTTTTGCACTGACAATGCACTTTTGTTCAATTTGGCATTGCCTCTTTTTGTGCTTCTTTGGGAATGATTTACTAAACTTCGTGTCTTTACTAGAGTGCAGTTCAACTGAACGATGGACATATTTTTGACATAGACATATTCTTAATGTTGCCTACACTTTACTAATCCAAATGAATGTTCCCATAGTTTTTTGGTATGATGCAGTTCTCATACCTGTCTACCTCATCAATAGAATGCCTCTTACTGCACTTTTTGAGGAAATTTTCCTAAAAAGATTTTCTTCTTATCATCCTTTGTTTCACCTCTTTCTTAGAGTTTTTGGGTGTGTTTGTTTTGTTTAGGACTTGTCATCAGGTCTTGACATACTAACATCTCGATCTATCAAGTGTAACTTTGTTGATTACTCAAGAACATAGAAAGACTACCATTGCTATAATCCCTTAACCAAGCGTCTCTTCACTTTGGTTGATGCCACATTCTCTGAATCTACTCCATCCTTTGGTGGTTCTTCCTCTAAAGAATCACTATCTATTCCTTTGCTTATTTTGGTTGAGTAGTTGAGTCTATTCCTACCAATATTCCTATCAATTCATCTCGACTCTTGTAGGTTTACACAAACCATCACAAGGATCTGTCACAAACTCAACAATAGACCAATACTCAATCCCAGTTTGAAGTCCCAAACAACATTGAACTTGATCTTTTTATTGCCTTTCACAAAGGTTGCCGATCAACCACAGTTCATTTCATTTCTAACTTTATTTTCTATAATCGTCTACATCCCAATTTTTGATCATTTGCCTTATCTGTTGCCTTTGAGTCTATTCCTAGGAACTTTCTTGAAGCCATGTAAGTACTTTTTTGGAAAACGACAATAGACAAGGAATGCAAGATCTATTATCTTGTGATACTTGGGTATTGATTGATCGACTTTTGAAGGTTGTTGTGGTTGGTTGTAGATGGATCTTCATTGTAATACTTGGAGTTATTTGCATCTGTGTTGGTTCATCGTCGGGAGAAGGGGCATCGGCAAGGGTTGGTGGTAGTGGAAGCGTCAACGGGCATTAGAGGAAGAAGAGGCATCGAAAGGCAAATCGCTGGAAGACAGTTGCAAGTGAGGTAGTATTTTGGGTTTTGTCGAGGGCTATAAATTGGAGGTCCCATTCCCTGTGATTTGCTTTGAATGGAAGAAGGAGTTGTGAAAATTGAGAGAGGGAGAAGGTTGTCGAGAAAGAGAGGGTGAAGTTGTGGCTGAGAAACAAAGAGGGCTTGTTAAACTTGGACGGGGATTGTTGCACACTAAGGTAGTGTTTGGTATGTTGGAATGGAGACTAGAATGGAATAAGAGAATTTCATTCTGATGTTTGATACAAAAAAAAACTTTGGAATAGGTATGAGAATGAAATTTTCTTTGGAATCAAATTTTCATTGAACATGGAAATTTTATTTCTTTCCAAGAGGTAAGGAATTTTATTCCCATTCTATTGGGAATCATCTTTAAACAAAAACCCGTTCTGATGTCAAAGCCCTCTGCCCCTACTACGTTCTCCTATAACTTTCACACCCTCGCCCCCCAGGTCGACTTCGACCACCCTCTCTCCTCCTCCACCTCTTCTTCTTCCTCCTCCGACAAGCCCGTCGACATTCTCTCTCACCTCACCCAGCTCGTCCTCAACGGCATCATTCGCCCCCTCCATGGTCTAGGCCAGATCCTTGATCCTAGGAAACTCGTTGCTAGCGGTGGTGGAATCAACGATCCGTCGTCGTCGTTGTTCAAAGTATTGCATCATTCCTTGACAGAGGTGTTGAGGAACTTCAAGGAAATTCACACTCTCCAGATCAAGTTGGCTAACTTGGGGTGGAAGTTGGAGTTCTACTCAAGCGGAAGGTAGATTTCAGATCTACACTCCACAATTGCGTCATTCTTGGAGCCTCCACTGCCGTGCCATTATCATTGTTGATTTTCATTCTGTTCCTCTTCCTTCATGGCTTGTTCCTTTTTCTGTATTTTTTTTTTGTTTTTTCGTCTTGTTTTTCTCTTTTTTTTCTGTGTATGTTTTTTTCTATAAAGAATATTGATTTTTTTATTGTCTTCTTTTTCTACACAGAATTTTTATTTTACCAAGAATATTTTTGTCATTTTTGTGTTTGTCATTTTTCAAATTGAATGTTTATTGTCTTCGAGAAAAGTCATTACTTTTATGTGTATGTGTATATTGTAGTGTGTATGGGAAAAAATTATTTTAATTTTTTTCGAAATTGACAGGATATTTTTATTAATACATAGTTATTAATCTTCCAAATTTTGTATTTCGATTGCAATTCTATTCTTACGTACCAAACATTGGAAAGCAATTGTCTGTTAATTCCACTCTGCAATTCTATTACATACCAAATACAGGCATGGAATAAACCTATTCCATTCCAAATTTCATTCAAGAGTTCATTCCATTCCTGTCTATTTTGATTCCAATGTACCAAATGTAGCATAAAGGCAGCGTTGACGTGAGAGATCAATTGTTAGAGTGAGGTATGTGTGTGGGACTGGGAAGCAGTGGTGTTGGGTTCTGTCATTCTCGTTTTATTTTGGGTGAATTGTTGCCTATGTGGGTGGAGGAAGAAGACAAAAAGTTTACATTTCCTCCCCTGTAGTATTAGATTATTATTAGGAAGTTAGATTACATAATTTACACTTTCATTACTTTACTAAAAACAACCATAATTTCTTGATATTAACAGTACAATTTAGGATTTTTTTAATCTTACAAGATTAACACTAGTGACTTTGTTTATCGTGGTATTTTACCCTTGATTGCATATAAATCCCTAAGTTATGTTGAATAACAACTGAAACGTTATTATTGATCATTAACACACATGTGAGGTGATAGCTATGTATTACATTGTTGTAAATGTTGTAATATTTCAATCTATAGCTATGATTTTGACATAATTCTTGAGTCTTTAGATTATTGCATAATTCACAATCCTGATTTTGATATAACTCCTAATTCTTTGGGACTATTGCATAGAAAAATAAAATGGATGTAGATTCCTACATGGTTTATCTTGTTGATGTAGATTTTTGTATATCTAATTCTAGACTGAGAAGTTTGAAATAGAACCTTGTAAGTTATTTGAAATTACATAAGAATTCTTGCATTTTTTTGTTATTATTTGCAATTAAGTCCCTAGATTTATAAAGAATTAAAGCTTAATCTATTCAAGTGGAAAAGATAAAAAATGATGAGGATTTTCTTTAGGAGACAGGTTTTCTAGGATGCAAACTAGAAAAAACTTCAAGTGATTCAAACCAAACATTTTGGGATGATAGTTCAGAGATGTTTGAGGATGTCGGACAATACTACAGGTTGATCAGAAAATTGATCTATCTAATTATCATGACGCTCAATCCTATGCAGTTGGCTTACTTAGCTAATTTGTGCATAAGCCACGAGATGTTCATTGCAGAGGAGTGCTGCGAGTTCTGACCTACATTAAAGGTACACTTGGCAAAGGTTTGATGTTTCGAAGGCATAGAAGTCTTGATATTGTCACCTACTTTGGCTCAAGTTATGTTGGTGATTGTGAAGATAGGACACCAACATCCAAGTATTGCACTTATGTTAGAGAACTTGGTGACTTAGAGAAACAAGAAACAAAATGTGATGTCTAGGTCTTGTGTTGAAGCGAAATATAGATTTATGGTACAAATAGTTTGTAAAATGATGTAAATTAAATCCCTTATTTTTGACTTGAGACTCTCAGTGGAACTTCCAATGAAGATGTTTTGTGACAATAACCCAACTTTTATGAGAGAATCAAACATATTAAAATAGAATGTTATTATATAAGAGAAGATATTATGAAGGGGCTAATCTATACTCCATACACCCTTTCTTAAGAACAATTGACAAAAATCTTCACTAAAGGATTTATTGTAGAGGTTTTTGGAATTCATTGTGTAGACACTCTAATTTTAAGCTCATTTGGCAGCAGGCTCTTCCGATTGATGCTCTAGTCTCGACCACCAAAATCCTAGTCCACATAGGTCCCAATCAGATCCACACTAGCCCACTTGACCTAGTAAAACACTACCCCATTAAAATCCACTAAAAAATAAATAAAACACTTAATCCACATAAAATCCAACAAAAACCCTAATCCACTTAAAACCCACTTAAATCAACCTAAAATCCAATAAAACCCTAATTAATCAAAATTTTAAACCCTAATCAAGTGAAAAGAAATTAAAATCCATTAAATAAGACAAAAAACCCTAATCTAAGCTTAATTCAAATTAAATCACTTAAAAATCCAAATAAATAGGTAA
>JAMKQA010011724.1:0-19601 GCA_024699735.1 Posidonia australis
ACTTACACTATCACTATATTCGTGATATAGTGAAGGAAGGAGAAATAAAATTGAGTTATATTCCTACGGAAGATATGATTGCTGATTCTTTGACAAAAGGAATTCCAACGGGAAGATTCATTAAGTTCGTGAACTTAATGGGATTAAGGAATATTTCCATGGATGGTGGAAAAGAAGAACATTCTCATGAATAGTGGGAATGGAAAATTAAAATTTAAAATATACACTTCTCGAATAGTAGAAGTGGAAATAAAACATTTCTGTATATGGAACTTGTACATGGTCTTCATGACCAAGTGGGAGATGTGAGTAATGGTCATTGAAGACCATTTCAAATGAAGGGTGAAATGGACGACCGTTTCACCCATTCATGGTCGGATTAACTCCTGCGGTTACCAGCGTTTATTGTTGGAATTGAAACGGCTAAATGGGAGCCGTTGGAGGAAGGGCGGAGGGTGGTCAAGGGTTCCCCTATAAATAGAGGAGAAGACCGTAAGGTAAAGAGATAGTGAAGACTTACAGTGAATCCTTCTCCTGCTTGACCATCGCCGAAGCCCCGATCTTCCGATCCCTCTTTTTTTTTTTCCTTCGTAGTTCCAGTCTTTTTTTGATTCAACAGCTTCTTTCACACATACCATGCCTTTTAGATATATATATATATATATATATATATATGACCTGCTACTGTACTTTCTTAGATTTTTATTCCTTACAAAAACAACTTGGTAGTGATACTCGCAGCTAAATTTATTATATAAAATATCTATCGTTTGCAAAAACATGCGACATTTTTTTATAAGAAGACACAATGGGGTATCAACTTTACCACCACATTCAACTGTCAACGGCTTACGTAGACATCATGGGCCATCTCCTCCACCTAAGAGGGCGTAGGGCTCGTGGGGCGGTGTATCGGTGTGGCTTAACTCGCACAAGTGACGGAAAACCAAAATGTTACAGAGATGGACGTATATAATATACCAATTATTGGTCGGGCGATTCCTGACAGATCGGTAACATCACAATCAGGTTGCCATTAATTCAATCCTTGCCACAAGCAAAAAGGCTCTGTACGTTTCTCTTTTGGCCTCTCTCTCAACATGCATGCTGCCCTCTCTTTCTCCGATTACTGCAAGCACCAACCACATCGGTACCGCTGGTTTCTTTGGCGTCTTATATACTCTTGTTTGTGGTGGGAACTTCACAAGCGTATGCATTTGGCGTTCCTGTTTTGGGAGCGAATGGATTCTGAGGCATGCAGCAACAAAGAAAGGTTTTATCAAGTCTCTCTAGATTAGGTACAAGGTCCTGTTTCTCGCCAGCGAGACGTGTCCACCGCTGACATGCCCAATGCCTGTTGTCACTAACACAAATGATTTGTCCTAATGGCAGTTGGGGTTATGCCGTAGTGCATGGAAGTCGTCGTCGTTGTGTTCAGAATGCAGTGCCTTTTCACTTCTCGGAGGATGGAAGCAAAGGCCATGGCCTTAGACCCTAGTATGCTATAGCTAGGCCCTAGGGATTGCATGTATGACTTAGTAGAGTAGTTTAAATTGTAATTGTATCTTAGTTTTTAATTAATTATTTTAAGCCATGGATCTTTGAAACTGTTGCTTCATGAATAGTTGCAATAATTATGGAATTGTATGCTAGCTAGCCTTCTCTCTCTAGTTCTTGTTTAAATTCTCCCTCCTTTTAGTCGTCCGGTACGGTGTTGATTCAACTGCTCTCTTCTTCTAAGCATATAAGCCCTGTCTCTACTTCTCTTCCTTCCTTCTAGGTCAAAGGTCAAGCGCGACAAATTCCTTGTATCCTCTAAGTGACCAAGTGGAAACGAGAGTCACCGACCTTGCCACGTCTTCTTGATGCTATTCCAAGGCTCCTTGTGGTCGTATAGACTTCATTATCTTTAGGAATCCAACTTCCTAAAAGTTGTAGGGGGGATAAAGTTTGAGGCTCCTAAGGGCTACATGGACACAAGTGGTTTAGTCCTTCTTTGGATATATAATAAAAACAAGTAGGAATAAGTAAAAAGTGGTATTAGTATTCTGATGATATTACTATTCAGTTTGAAAGCGATTTTCTTTTAGAGGTGAATAAGTGTGTATAAAGAGATATGCTAATTTAGATAAAAAGTGGAATAAGTATCAGAATAAGTATTGGAATAAGTGAAAAATATGTAGATTAATAATAATCAACTTGATTATTAAGATATATATCTAGTTTTAAATATGTATACATTATATTATATATGTATTAATATTTAGACAAAAAATAAATACACTGTATACATACATGTATGAGAATAATTTAGCGGAATCACTTTATTCTACTTTTCCCGCGGAATAGTTATTCTGGAATAAGTAAATTAGAATAAAAATTACTATTCTACTTTTTTTTCACTTTTTGATTTGCTAAATGGAATTACTATTGCAATTCTGTCTTTATTCCTGTCTTTATGTTATATCCAAACAAGGGCTTAGTGTCTCCAATTGCTTGAGGTCGTATGGGAATAAATTCCTAAGTTACAGAGGTCTCAAGGACTCGAGTAGTTTATCATTCCTGATCCCTGTAGGATGAAGTCCAAGGCTCATTGTAGGGACTTAAGTATCTCAACGTCAGTAGTTTTATAATTTCTGAATGCGAATATAAATATTCGAATTTTTAAATTTTATAAATCTATCTATATATAAAAAGATGTGTTAACTGTGATTTGAACACATAATATTTGTTCTTAAACAAAGACCTTAATCACTACACTAATTGTAACACTCGTAAAATTCATTTTGTAATTATTTACATTTTATGAATTTTATTCTTGGACGGATGTTACTGTTCTGAGGTCCGTTGTGCAGTTCCGTACTTTTGGGTTTAGACTTCGTGGGTTGGCTTCTGTTTGTGTGTCCCTGTGCGTGGTTTGGCACTATGCATTGTGGCACTGTGCGTGTGGGGCCCAAGTGTGGGTTCATGTGGGGCCCAGGTGTCGGGTCCCCGTGGGGCCCACATTTGTGGGCTGTTGGTTGTGGCTGGTGGTTGGGCGGTGTGGTTGGTTGCTCGTGCGGTGTACCGGTGGCTGAGACACGCAGGTGGGTACGTTCTCAGCTACTGCGGGCGCAGGATTTATAAGCCGCACCGCTCTCCTCCATTGCAATCGCCGTCTTCTCCTTTCTTTTTCTTCCTTTCCCTTCCTCCTCGGCGGCGCATCCCTCTTCCTCCCCCACCTTCTTTCTCTTCCTCCCCACTCTTCCTTCTCCTTTCCCCTCCTCCTTTCCACTCCCGCATCGAGAGAGAGAGAGAGAGGTGGATGAAGCGAAGCAGAGGGCTGTGGTTGCTTGGAGTGGTGCACGGAACTTGCGTGGCGTGCTCCTGTTGTCGTGGTGAGGCCGTGGTCGCCGGAGTTCGTTGGAGTCGGCTGAGAATCACCGGAGGCGTTTTCAAGTACGCATCTCCACCTTGTGTAATAGAGAGCATGAAATTGGTAGAAAATGTTAAGATTGCATGGAATCTAGGTAAATTTACTTTCCAAGAATTTATTGTGATTTATTGAGAATTTATGGAGCATTTATAGGCATTTATGTCGGTGGTTGCGTTTTGGGTCATTTTAAGCCTTCTGCCTTTGTGATTTTATATCTTGATGCATGGTGAATGGATTTTAGTTTTGTTTGTTGGGTTTTGGAGTAGACTCGAGGTTCTACACCCTATGTTTTATACAAGATTTTTGGTGCTTGTTTAGGGGGTCCGATTGGAGGTCCCAATTGAGGCGATTTCGGACGATAGGGTTTGGGCTGTTTTCTAGTTTTGCAGAATTCGACATACTGAATGGAAACGACATACCAAATCAGGAGATTTCGGTATACCGATTCCACTCGGCATACTATTTTTCTGTAAGTTTAGGTCCTCTGGTCGAGATTCGGTCATCCGTTTTTTGACGGTATACCGAATTTAGCTTGAGTGTTGACCGTTGACCTAATTCGGTCGACTGATCCAAATCGACCTACCGAACCAAGGGTTTTCGACATGCCGATTCTGGGCCCAAATGAGTTTGCAAGTGTTTTTTTCAATGACTTTCTGGATTGCCGCGTTTTGTCCCATTGAGATGGGGTTGTTTGCCATCAGTGGTGGTCTCCTGGGACACCTAATGTGTCGTTTTGCCGAGGTTTTGGAAGAATATTCAAAAGATATGAAATGGTTTGGAAAATGGATTTCAAGGAAATAGTTGGCCTGTTTTGGAAAATATTTTCCTGGTTTTCTGTGTGCGGGTCGAGACAGTGTGGGACTGTGTCGTCGGGACCAGGGAATGTGATGACATTCTCGGGTGGTCAGGCACGACTCCTTGGTTGAGGTCGGGGGTCGAGATACCTGAGGCTGAGGGGCGTCGGGTCCTGGAGGTATGTGACTCCTTGACTGTCGTTTCAAGGCTAGGGTTGTGATCCGCGGGTTGAGGTGTCTTGTGGCATGACGGGGAAGTATGATACTCCTGCTATTGTTGTGAGCACTTTGGCTCGGGTGTTGTCGGGTGTGGAGGTTTGATACTCCCTCCTGAGCACCATGTGTGGACGACGCCGTGAGGAGGCGTACCCTATGGTGGCCAGTGCGGGTGGGACACATGTCCCGTAGCTGGTAGAGTCCTGAGAGACAAGACAGCCTTCCCAGGGAGGAGTTGGCTTTTGAGGGTTCTCCTGAGAGAGGGGAATCGCGGGACGGTGAACGCTCCTGCACAGGGTGGTCGTCACCGTGGCAGTGCAATACGCTGTGGCCGCTCCTCAGCAGACTGCGTGTGGCCAGAGTTAGGTTGCTTGGCGCTGGGCTTCCCGACTCACTGTTTGTGGTTTTTGTCATTGAGGGCCTTTACTTGTGGCTTTGGGCTCGTAGAGCCCTGGTTTGTGGTTTTGGCCGGTGTAGGCCTGATTTATGAGGTTTTAAGAAAATGGTTCGCGAAATGAATTTAAAAGGAAAATAGATTATGGTTTTGTTTTCCGCAGTTTTCGTAGGGTGTGTACTAGGTGACTTTGGTCACTCATGCGTTTCCTTGTGGTTTTGGTTTGCAGGTGCAAACATGCGATTAGTTTAGCGTAGTGCATATAGATCGGAGTCTCCTAACTGCACACACAGGTTCCTAGTAGTTTGATATTTACTATTTAGCTTTAATTTTCCTGTAATTTAATTTGTTTAAATTATTGTGGAAAATTTGGGACGTGACACTAATGATATATACATAACAAAAAAATACATTTAAAATATTTATTTTGTTATTATTAACTAATTGTAATAAATAAAACAAATATTATTGTCAAATATTTGTAATTAGAACAAATAATGATTATTAAAAATATTATATAAATTTATTTATACACATTAAAAAAATTATAATTGATTGTTTTCATTTTGTCATGTATTCACTTGAGATTTGATCATTATTTTACTCATATTTCTTCTTGAATATGGAAATAAATTATCATATTGAAAATTATTTGTATTATGTATGAGTATGGTAAATGACATATTTACTTCATATGGACTTTATTTGCAATACTTTTAGTCATTGTAGACTTATGAGAAATGTTTGTCATTATATTTTATTAAATTGACATCTATCTTATGGATCTATAGTTTATGAATTACTATACCGATATTTCATTAGATTTATAATTGTACTAGATTCTACTAAAATTCATTTTTTTACATATCCAAATTTAATCTATTTCCATTTCTTTCGTATTTGATATTCAGTGAATATCTGAAAAATATTCGTTTCTAGATTTCTCTGAATATATATTTTGTAATTTTCATATCCAACACATATTCATATTTATATTTGAAAATTTTAAATAAATGCAAATATCATAAAGGATATATCAGATTTGTTTGTTCTCCTACATATGCTTCTAGAGGCTGTGGGGACATAAATGGTTTAATGTCTCTTGTTCTCTGAGATTGAGGGAGGCGAAGTCTACGGCTCCATTAATGCATCAAGGATTTAAGTAGTTTAACATCTTGGACCATTTGATGTCGTGGGAGATGATATTTGAGCTCTTGAATGCCATGAAAATTAAGTAGTTTGATGTTAATAACTCCCTAAGAGCATGAGAGATGAAGTCTATGGTGACTTAAGTAGTTTAACTTTCCAAACTCTTAGAGGCTATTGGGGAGAAAGTTTGATGCTCTTGCATATCGCGTGGGCTTAAAGTGCTTGGGACTATGGAGGACGAAGTTTGAGTCACTTGAAGACTACGAGGGAACTAAGTAGTTTAATGTCCTTAGTTCCCTAAGATCGTGGAGGACAAAATATGAGTCTCTCAAAGGCCAATTGGACTTAAGTAGAACGCCATCATTATATGGTCCATGCTTGATACCAGCTACATAGAAGATCATACATAAAAATATTATACATATTTGAAAGTATGGAAACAAGAGAGTTGGTGGGGGTATGCCCCTTTGCAAAAGGATATGGTGTGAGGTTTTCACTGAGTTTTTCTTAAAAGGATAGATTTGACTAATCTTTGTTGGCCCCAAAGAGGGTGATATCAACATTTCATCAGCGAGGAGGTTTAACTTTTCTTCTAGACACACTTTACTTCATGAGATGACCTCTTGTTCTTTAGCTACATCCACCATCTTATATGCTTTCCCAAGATGTCTTCAAACCTAAGAGCTTGCCATCTGGGTGCCCTTGACCGCTTTCATGTCCCTCCCATTACCATGGAACCTTAACTTAGGGGAAGGGTATTGGTGCCATATAAGTACTATAACAGGAATTTGCGCATTGTACTCGCCTTGCGTTTATCCAAGATCATCTACTATATAATTATAGAAATAAGATAAGGTATGATGTCCAAATTTGACAAGGTGACCATGGGGTGATCGATTGAGTTGGGGGCTTTATGTGATGGGTTCCTCCTGTAATGATGATGGATTTTGACATGAGTTTTGATGAGTAAGCCTTTTGTCGTATTTTCCATAAAAGATGCCAAGTGGTACAACTCTTTTGAATCGGTGGGAATCTTATGGATATCATTGGATAGTTGAGAGTAACAACTATTGAAAGGGGCTTGTTTGGAGATGCTCTTGTGCTTAAGTCAAAGATGCACTAGAGAGTACAAGGTGGAATTGGACAATTATAATTCAATCCTTTACCAATCTTTGGATGGAATCCGCTTGCCCAAGCTCAATAGTCGTGGCTCTTAAGGCCCCTTCCATGATGTTGACTACACATGGTGGAGGCCCTTGGACCTCATGTTGATGGTGACAACATCTAGGTGAGGGTTTCGAAACCCCACCTTGATGGCGAAACACAATGTTGAGAAGTCTCCTCTCCATTATAGGGGAACAGCTCATAATAGGGGAACAAAGTGACGAACATTCTCTTCAATATCCCTGGCTAGGGATCTCTCCATATACTTTTCTTGATGTGTGACTACCACCTCATAATAGAGGAACAAAGTGCCTCTACAAAAAAGGATACCCAATAGAAAACTATGAGAAATACATCCATTCTATGTATCTTTCTTTGCAACTAATGGCATGTCACCAATGTTACCAATCATTTGTATGTATGACTCATAATACAATATGAATGCATCAATTTGCCAAAAAGAACCTCAATTCATGTACACGTATTCTTACATAAAGGCACAAATGTACATGATCAATGGAGTCCACGATATCATCTGATATCGTCTCTCTTTCACAGGGTATTATCCAACAGTTGAGATTGATTCATGTAATATATAATTCATGTATACAAAACCTTATATATGTCAAAATATCCTTAACTAGTTATTTTCTTAATAAGAACAACTAATTTCTCAATAAGCAGAGGTATAATATATATGGTAGATTAGGAGAGAGCACCAATGACAGTGATAGGTGTAGTTCAGTTTTCTTGATCTCTTTGACGATTCCTTATTTCATAATTTGAATATCACTTACGACGTTTTGTGCCCGCTTTTACATCAATTATTGATTTATTTCATTTCAACATTAAGTAGATGGTGCTCCATCTCAGAGTAGTTTGTTGAGTTGTTTGCTTGCTACTGCCATAAGAATGAATTATTCATGTAAAAAGGAGGACCGGTCACCCTCATACGCGGGAGGTGCACTGGTAATATCAACATCATTATACACAGATTAAGGTATAGTATTCAGGTAGCAGTAGAACGTAGGATTTGGCAGGGCGTTGTCATGAACGAATCCAGGAATGCCCTTTCATCAATGGCCCGATTTGCTTTCTTAATTCTCAAGAGAGACGTTTAATTAGCTCTACGTATATTGAAGTGGCATGCAGTGAACGCGTTTGGTGGCACTTGCGTTGTGCATGGCTCCACTTCAACTTCATGTCAGCTGCTGGGTTGAGAGTCGAGATGAATCCATATCTGTCTCGTGTAGTTTGAATATGTGTATTTACATGCAGTGTGTATATATGTTTCGTTTCGGGCGAGGAGGCCACATGAATCCAACGTTGGTCGGTCGGTCGGTCGGTCGGAATATCCGGTCAAAATACACGGGCGACAACAATGTGGTCCGCATAATGGGCAGTGGACCAGCAGCTCATAAGCTCCTGGTGAATGAACCGGCCTTCCATGTGCCAACGTACTTGCGCCACGATCTACACATGCAAGAGGGGAAGAGGGTGCTCTCCGATCGGTGCAGTGTGGGGCTCCATTTCTCTGCACTGTTGCTCTGATTACACATGCTTTGACGGCCAGCTACCACATTCAAAAAGACACCGGTAGGAAAGAACGTTTATTGCTTGTGAGCCAATTGGCCGTACGTGGGATGCAAGAAACCGGGTCGCATACGGTTCTGCTTTTCTAAAACATCATCTCCAAGGCATTTCAACGAAGGAAACTTTGTGGCAGTAACTGATAACGTCACTTGTATATGTGGCCCATGTCTCACGGTCTTCCATGCATGGCTTGTAGCAAAGAATGATAGAGGAAACCTTTTGTTAGACCTAGGCTTTAAGGGATAACCGTTGACCCACTATTGAACCTATTACTATTGTACCTATTATCCATCTTGTGTAAGTGGGTACGGATAAGAAAAATTACTAAATTATTTAATAGATAGAGGAAGGATAAAAAAAAATTATCCACATATTTTAGTAGATAAGGTATGGATACTCCTTTATCCTACTCACTTTACTCATTTAGATTATAATATTTTCTATGTATATGTTATGTTGCATGCGATATGTCACTTGACTCATTATCCATATGTAACGTCCTAACGTTACACAATAGTATAAATATCACCTAATAAATTAATTAAATCTGAATAAAACAATTAAATCATTAAAATTAACTACCTAGACCTTTGTGTGGCTAAATGATTCTGAGAATCGCATCAGAGCAAGATTGTACCTTCAACCATGCACCTGAAATAAAATACATATAAAACACGTGTGAGTGACATTAATGTCACTCAGTATGCACCTCAAAAACTAAAACCAGGTAAAAAAACCCCTATAACTATAAAAGGCATAAATATCGAAAAACCAAGTGCCAAAATCCAGAAGTTTATTTATAAATCATGTATTTTCAAAACTTTCTTATCATTTTCTTTAAAAATCTCATGCACATTTGTAAATCATTTTCATGAAATTCAAGAAGCCAATTTTCATTTAGAATCCAGTCCAAATCACAAATCATTCCATATATCAAAACATAGTAAAACCACAATTGGAAACTAGACCAAAACTCAAATCTCAACTTAGTTAGAATCAGGCACAAATCTCAAGTTAAACTACAGCTTGATTCTAGCTCAAATTACACACACACATTGTCTCAATAAAACCTGTCGTATCACCCTAACCATCGGTGACTGACCTGGTCACAAGTAGTTGGCGAGGCTCTACCTCTGTCCATACTGCACTGCCACAGTGAACCATCCTACATAGGAGTTCAATCGCCCCAGTCGTAACCTCAAGTAATGTACCACGCAGGTACAAGCATGGGGTGTGTCCTCACGACACCCTTGTGTCCAAGTACCTAGGGACTTTAACCCAAGACTCGACTAACACGAGTACTGAAGGTAGTCCGGGTCCACCATGTTCCAGGTCCTCCAGTACCACAACAATCACGAGGCTTACTCTTCGGACCAAAACTTGACAACCACTGCCGGAGGCACGTCCCAACCACTCAAAGGTCTCATTAGCCCTCGTCTAAGGATGTAAACGGAGCAAATAAGAAGCAAATCTGTCAATATCCGAATTTGAATTCGAAAATTTCATTTACAACCAAATTCGTTTCTGTATCCGAACAAATGTTAAATTTAACATCCGTATCCGAATTTATCAAATGCATTCGAATTGGGATATTATCCGAATTTGATCGAGAAATCTAAATACAAATACATCAATATCCAAAAAATCCGAAATATAAACATTATAAACCTGTAAATAATAAATCCAAAGTAATAAACCTAAAACTATAAGATAACAATTCAAGTATTTATTGAATACCATTCAACAAGTATATAACCTATTTCTATAAAAAATAAATGTAAACAACATGATAATTCAAACATCGATAATAATAATTCAATAAGTGTTAACCATAAATCATAAATCATAGTTACAAAGTTTTTTCAAACAAGAATTAATAATAATTTCAATTATTCTCCAACATAAATGGACCATAAGTTCAAACACAAATAAACAACAAATGTTCAAGTTATATTTAAACAAAAATTAATAACATAAGTTCAAATATAAATAAACAACAAAATATTCTAAGTTGTGCTAAAAAATACAACAATAAAAAATCAACGTTCTTGCACATTATATTATCACATCCCTTAGACCTAGAGTTTTCCCTATTCTCATTAATCACACCTACAAAAGAAAAAATAACTTGATTAGTAAATATACACACACCATGCTCAAAGTAAAACAAATGATTAATGACTTAATTTTAAAAGATACTTAGATACCAATAGCTAATCTCACTCAATAGCAATGGTGTCGATGCCTATTAATAGCAAAACAACGGAAATATGTTAGATATAATGTTTGATTGTATAATATAATAATCAAAATAAAGAAGTATTAACGATTAACTTACTTAATTTCTCAAAAGTGATGGCAACCAATCCTTTATGCAAACTAAAGCCTCTATCATATTAAGAGTCAACTGAGAGCGAGTATCATCAATGATTATACGCCCTCAACTAAAAGTAGATTCTAATGGAAGTTGTTTTCTTGGACATCTTTAAAAGATTATCATTCTATATTAGAAAAACAAAACAAATAGTACAATTATATAAGTATATGCTAACATTAGGTTGTAATGTTAATATTAAGCATAATGGCTAACATAATGGCTAAGAAATATTGATTGACGGTCACATGTAAACTAGATAAATGGGGCCTAATCAGTTCCAAAATCCAAAATAACCATCATAAATTCATTTAACTCAACATATTGTGGTCATGAAAATCAATGATATCAACAAATATACCAATATACAAATATGAAGTATATAAATTGTTTGTGTTTTTATGGGCTTGAAGTTGGAAAATATCTACAATTGTCTGTGTTGCGTTATAAATAGCTCAATCAGTTGCTAAACATGTCTAATGACCATGAATGCTAGACAAAGCTTAGCATGTTTAATAAATAGTTCCTAAGATTTTCATTTTGTCTGGACTTTCCCTATAACCCCCTTTAAGTAGCACTAAGACATAGTTGATTAGTTTGACATTTAATATATATATCCATTGTTTCTTTCTTTTATTTTTGCCTTGAACTATCTTTTGACACCCCGATTTTTGGTAGCAAGCTTCTCTAGAAAGATTGTTTGGTTGCGACTATCAAAACCCTAATTTTCAAACCTAAAATCCTAAACCCTAGCTCCAACTAAACCCTCAAACCCACCTAAGCCCACACCAGTCCACTCTAACCTAATCAAAGCAAAAAACAATAATTAAGAATTAAAATCAAACAAAATTCATTTAAAACACTTAAAATCCAAATTAATCAAGCAAAAACCCTAATTAAAGTCAAAATTAAATAAAATTCACTTAAAACACTTAAAATCTAAATTAATCAAACAAAACCCTAATTAAAGTCAAAATTAAATAAAATCTACTTAAAATCCAAATTAATCAAATAAAAACCCTAATTGAATTCAAAAAAATCATTTAAAATCCAAATTAAAACACTAATCAAGTAAAACATAATAAAATCCACTAAAACAATAAAATCTAATTAAAAAGAAACCCTAATTCAAACAAAAATCATGCAAAACCAATGAAATCAAAATCTAAGTCAAAACCCTAATAAAAAACTAAGTCAACCAAAATTTTAAATTAAATCCCTAATTAAATCAAGTAAAAGACCAATTAAATCCAAATTAAGACTCAGACATAAAACTTTAATCCATTTAAATTCAGAAAAATCCTAAAATAATAAAACCCTAAAAACCCTAATTTGAAATCAATTAATTAAATCACAAAAAATTCTAAAATAATAAAACCCTAAAAACCTTAATTTAAAATCAATTAAAACCCTAAAACAATTAAAACCCCAAAAAAACTCTAATCACTTAAACAAACTCAAACCTCTAATCCAAAAGCCCTAATTAAATCACCAAACTAAACTTAAAACTAAAACCCCAAATCTAAATTAAAATCACTAAAATAAACCATAAAATCTAAATTTAAAACCCAAAACCCTAATTTAAAACCCTAATTAAAATCACAAAACCCTAAAATAACAAAATCCAAAAAATCACTTAATCAAACTTAAAATTTAAAATCAAAGTCTTAATTAAATCATCAAAACAAATAATTAAAAAACTAAAACAAAAAAAAACCAAAACCTTAAAACTAAAACAAAAAAACCCAAAAAGACCAAAGCCCATTGCCAAGCCTAGTTGCAAGCCTAATACCCCATTTAACCCTTAAATTACAAACTTTATAAAGCCAGAAAAATAATTCCGACGACCCCAATTCTCTGACGACATCTCCAGCATCATTTCCGGCGACCACTTTCGAAATCTTTGGCGCTCAATCCTCCTCTCGCGCGATCTCTGGACCTTCATCTTCTGTCATGTGCTCGATCCAACAGCGCCCAGTCCCTGAGGAGGAGAATCGACGGTTTCGGAGGAAGCCCATAGGAGTTTAAAAGAGGCTCGTCGTCGACAGACCAGATCTCTCCCTCCAAGCACACTTCTGCCCCTGAAGAGCCCTAGCATAAAAACCACCAGAAGCCTAGCGACCCCTACCTTGAGAGCACCGTCTTGAACCAGTCTTCCACCCCCTGAAGCCCCGACCTTAGTAACCAGAGTGTCCACCGGAGCACTGTAGCCGTCGCTGGTGTCACGCCTCAAATTTTCCCTAATAATTTAAACAAATTAAATTACAGGAAAACTAAAACTAAACAGTAAATATCTAACTAACAGGAACTTGTGTGTGCGGCTAGCAGACTCCAGACTATATGCACTACGCTAAGCCAATCGCATGTCTGCACTTGTAAACCAAAACCACAAGGAAAACGCATGAGTGACCAAATTCACTCAGTACGTACCCCACGAAAACCGCGGAAAACAAAACCATAATCTATTTTCCTTTTAAATTCCTTTCGCATACCATTTTCTCAAAGCCTCAGAAATCAGACTCACACCGGCCAAAACCACAAACTAGGGCTCTACTAGCCTAAAGCCACAAGCAAAGGCCTTCAATGGCCAAAACCACACACAGTGAGTTGGGAAGCCCGGCGTCAGGCAACTAGACTCTGGCCACACGTAGTCCGCTGAGGAGCGACCACAGCATTCTGCACTGCCACGATGAAGCCACCCTGTGCAGGAGCAAACCACTGTCCCGCGATTCTCCCACCTAAAGAACCCTCAGAAGCCAACTCCTTCCTCGGAAGGCTGTCCTATCTCTCAGGACGCTACCAGCTATGGGGCACGTGTCCCACCTGCACTGGCCACTGCTGGGTATGCCTCCTCATGGCGTCCTCCACACACGGTGCTCAGGAAGGTGTATCAAACCTCCACACCCGACAACACCCGAGCCTTAGTGCTCACAGTGACAGCAAGAGTATCATGCCTCCCCGTCATGCTACAAGACACCTCAACCCGCGGACCACAACCCTAGCCTTGAGACGACAGTGAAGGAGTTTCATACCTCTAGGAACTGACGCCCCTCAACTTTAGGTATCTAGTCCCCCAACCTCAAGCAAGGAGTCGCGCCTGACCACCTGAGAATGTCGTTACATTCCCTGATCCCGACGACACGGTCCCACACTGTCTCTACCCGTACACAGAAAACCAGGAAAACATTTTCTAAAACAGGCCAACTATTCCTTGAAATCCATTTCCAAAACCATTTTCATACCCTTTGAAACTTTTTCTAAAACCTCAGCAAAACGACGCATCAGGTGTCCCAGGAGACCACCACTAACGGCCCACAGTCCCTCTCAATGGGACAAAAGACGGCAATCTAGAAAGCCCTCGGAAAACGCATTTTATAAACTCATTTGGGCCCTGATTCGGCATGCCGAAAATCAAGTTCGGTATGCCGAGATCCACTGATTCGGTCGACCGAGGTGATTCGGCAGATCGAATCGACCGCAGGATCAAACTGACAGAAAATCAAGTTCGGTATGCTGAAATTCACTGATTCAGTGTGCCGTTTTCAATTCGGTATGCCAAATTCCGTGAAATAAGAAAACGACCCAAAACCCTACAGTCTGAAATGGCCCCAACTGGGACCTCCGATCGGACCTCCTAAACAAGCACCAAAAATCTTGCATAAAACATAAGATGTAGACCCTCGAGTCTACTCCAAATCGCAATAAATAAAACTAAAATCCATTCACCATGTATCAAGATATAAAATCACTAAGGCAGAAGGGTTAAAAGGACTCAAAACGCACCAACCATCATAAATGCCAATAAATTCGCCATAAATTCTCAATAAATCACAATAAATTCTAGGAAAGTAAATTTATCTAGATTCCATGCAATCCTAGCTTTTTTACCAATTTCATGCTCTCTATTACATGAGGTGGAGATGCGTACCTGAAAGCGCCTTCGGCGATTCTCAGCCGACTCCGACAAACTCTGGCGACCACGGCCTTGCCAAGACCACGGGAGCACGCCACGCAAGCTCCGTGCACCACTCCGAGCAACCACAGCCCTCCGCTTCGCTCCCTCGATCTTTCTCTCTCTCCGTCTGCGTGCGCGCGATGGAAGAACAGGGGAAACAGAGGAAGTCAGGTGGAAGGAGAAGGGGAAAGAAGAAGGAAGGGGAAGGAAGAGTGGGGAGGGAGAGGATGAAGGTGGGGGAGGAGGAGGGATGCGTCGCCGAGGAGGAAGGGAAAGGAAGAAGAAGGAAGGAGAAGACGGTGATGGCGACGGAGGAGAGTGGTGCGACTTATAAAGCCTGCGCCCGCAGTAGTTGAGAACGTGCTCACTTGCGCGTCTCAGCCACCAGCACACTGCACGAGCAACCAACCGCTCTGCCCAACCACTAGCCACAACCAACAGTCCAAAAATGTGGGCTCCACGGGGACCCCACACCTGAGCTCCACACGCACAGTGCCACAATACATAGGGACACGCAAACAGAAGCTCACCCACGAGGCCCAAGCCCAAAAGCACAGAACTACACAACGGGCCTCAGAACAGTAACACCCGTCCAGGAATAAAATTCATAAAATGTAAATAATTATAAAATGAATTTTACAGGTGTTACACTTTAGCTTTGAATTTTGATATCTTGAGCTATGGTTAATGGATTGTGGTGATTTTTGTGTTGAATTGTAGTTTGCTTTCATGCCTACGTTTCTTGTATTTTTTTGTAGATTTTATGGTTGTGTGTGGTGGGACTGCCCGAGGCTTCCTTTCTAGACAATCTTGAAACCCAGGTTGGATTGATCGTTCTGTTTCAATCTACCAAATCAGGGTCCTGAGCCTAGGTTGATCTTGCTTTTAGACTATCCTGAAACCCAGGTTGGATTGATCGTTCTGTTTCAATCTGCGGAATCAGGATCTTGAGCCTAGGTTCGGTCAATCGTTCTATTTCAGTCTGTCGAATCATCTGAATTTATTTTTTTAAGGGGATTTTCAGTCAGTTTCTTGATTGTTTTAATATGATTTAATGACATGGTGTTTTGAGGGTCATCATGGTAATACATAAATGATTTTGAAAACGATTTCAAGAAAATGTGATAATGTTTTGGAAAAGAGTTTTTTCGTAATTTTGTGATAGACCAAGATATCAGAAGGTCGTGTTGCTTAGACTAGAGAATGTGACAATATTCTTGAGTGGTCGAGTGTGTCACCTAGGTTGAGACTGGAGACCAATAGGCTGCAGGCAAGTATTCGTCGGATCTTGGAAATATGATACTCTTGAATTGGTGCTCACCAGGCTGAGGCTGATGTCCACCGATTGAGGTGTCATCTGGACTTGGAGGTATGACATTCTGGTTGTCATTGAATACTAAGGCTTAGAGTACCGTCTAGGTGTGGAGGTATGACACTCCGGTTGTCCTAGGTACCGAGTTGAGGACGTCGAGAGGGCGTACCTTGTGGTATTGGTCAGTGTGGATAGTGCACGTGCCCCCTTCTGGTGTCATCCTGAGTGATATGACAACTTTCCTGGGTGGGATTAGCACTTTGAGGATCCCTTAGATGGAAGGAATCTATGATGGACTTGCTCTTCGTAAAGTGGCTTGCCTATGGCAGTGCATTGTACTTTGGTGGCTGTTTGTGGTCAGAGTTGGTTGCTTATCGTTAAGCAACGCAACTCAGTCTGGTTTTTCACTAGTGTGACCTGTATTTTGTGGTTTTGACCAGTGAAGCCTGTGCTCAGAGGTTTTGGTAGATTTGGTGAAAATGATGTTTTAAAAGATAATAAATGATTTGAAAAAGAAAGATTTGTTTCCGTTTTCCGTGTTTTTCCGTAGAGTGTGTGTCAAGTGACTTTTCTGATCACTCACGTGTTCTTCTTGTGTTTTTATTAGACAACCAAAAAAATTAATCAGGTATAATACAATTAATATTATGTTTTATCCTTGCGCATAAACGTTCAGCTTTTTGTCATACAAAATAAACACCAAGAAATACTAACACTGAAATGGCACCAAGAAGTATTACTACGGGCTTTCTTCCAAATCAATCGGCCAACATTCCCCAAAACATGGAGGTTAAAGCCCTCTCAAACAAAAAGGCAGATCCTGCAAGACGTGCATTTTTCTTTCTGGCATTAAACTTTCAAGAGAAACCTAGAAAAGCTTAAACAAGGCCATGTAAGTAAATTTTTTTTGTTGCCAAACATATTAAACCTACCAATAAATCCAGCGTAGTAACTAATATCCTCTGTTCTTTGGGCTACGTGAAAAATCTTTTATCTGTTGAAAGGACAAAAAAAAAATCAAAATGACCTTTTACAAATGATAACTTGCCATGTATCTGCAAACGATAATCCAAAGCAGCCTGAAAAACAAGGACCACAAGGCTGGATATAGTTTCAAAAAGACAGTATGCTGAGTTATGGGCTACTGCCTTATTGGTCCTTGTAGCATAGCATGTGGAAATGAGTTTGCATAATAAAAAGTGAAAATGTACATCAAGAAATGAGAAGTATATTATTCAGAGAATAAAGCAGTAGTATAGACTGGAGTGAAATAAAATGTTTAGATGAATCAAGAATATTGAACGTTGCATTATATATACCATGAAATACAGAATGGGTCGTATTATATACCGTTGATGGTTGATTTTTTTTTTTTTTTTGTTAACGGTATTAGTATTTCTTTTAATATCATCAAGGTTACAAAAAATCCATTAAGTCAGAATGTTTTTGTTCATCAGAATATTACAAAAAATCTCCGTCACGTAGTAGGTGACACAAAAAATGGGCTGTCCAAGTGTTGATAAGATAAAGACAATCAACACATAAAGCTGCATTCAGATATCTGACAAAACAATAAACACTACACCCACAATTGTGTTATTCCTGTACCAGATCAGATATCTGCCAGATAACATTAATAAATTCCCAACTACGTTAACATTTCCTTGATTCTTTTCTTATTTATTTATTTGTTTCCTTTGAGTTGATGATTTATACTGTAGGTCTGGTCGTTTGGAACTGAGTTCTGATTGTGTCCAGCTTTTCAAATCCAATGAGGTTGCTTGGCGCCCAGCAACGTGATTTAGTATGGTTTTTGGTCACTGTGTTTTGTAGTTTTGGTCAATGTACTTCGAAGTTTTAGTAGATTTGGTGAAAATAATGTTTTAAAAGATAATAAATGATTTAGAAAGGAAAGATTTGATTCTATCTTCCGTGTTTTTCCGTAGAGTATGTGTTGAGTAATTTTTCTGATCATTTACATGTTATTGTGGTTTTTAGTTGCAAGGGTAAGCGACTAGTATTTGTTCTCTTTACTGTATATAGTCGGAATCACCTAAAATTTTACTATAGGTTTTTGATAGTTTAGATGTTTTAACTAGTCTTTAATATTCTGTAAATTAAGTATTTATTTATATTTAATTTATTTAAGCTAATAGATCTTAAAGGTAATGACTCGACTTCGACCGTTACATCCCATGATCATAGTACACGATACATGTGATCAACGGCTACTGATCATGTGCGGTTATGTGGTCCAATCACACTTGATACATAGTATAGTACGAGATACCATCAAGTAATTGAATGGATGCACGTATTGAAACAGTGGGCTTGTGGTGCTTCCCATGGACGGTGGAACAATCTCATCCATGTGTAGCACCCACAAGTTGTTGGAGACATGGACCCTCCCTCACTAACATACATAAACAAATAGTAGTTGAGTTGATTCAGTTATTGAAACAGTGGGCTTGTGATGCTTTCCATGGACGTCGGAACAGTCTCGTCCATGTGTAGACAGTAGCCACGAGTTGGAGGAGATATGGACCCCTCCCTCACTAATATACATACAGCTGATGGCCACATTGTATATTTGTATCATACCACCTGCACCGCACAGCACTGCTAATAATTGATATCAAACAGCATATGGCACATTGATATATCAAGAAAACGACAAATAAAGCAGTTGGTTAGTTAGTCGGTTGGTTAATTACGATGCGTTTAGGAGGTGCATGGCAGTTAGCACATGACTCTGTGCATTTCCATCAAAATAGGTAAAATATTTAAATTAAATTCCACGACCTGCATGCAGAACATGACGTTTTGTCTTCGGTTGCAATATTTTGCCCTAGTTCTGGTTTAAGATTGATCACTACAAGTGAACACTAGGGTGGCACCTGGGCAACGCAGACTATATGCATCTTTCATGCGCTACGTCCATATGATAACTGGTTTTGGTCTCTTTCTTTAATGGTAGCTACTTGTTGACATCATGATTTCAATCTAGTGGAGAACTAAATATTTTAGTATTTGAACAAATTGTTAAACCATATGGAGCATAACCAATGATGGAGTTAGGAATTTTTTACTATAAAGACTATAGAAAATAAATTATCAAAGTAGTTGCAAAAATAAAATAAAAATGATACCATGATTATAATAGAAAAATATGACAACTTTAAAAACCACCAACATATATATATATTTTTCATGGGGGGGGGGGGGGGGGGGGGGG
>JAMKQA010011725.1:0-16062 GCA_024699735.1 Posidonia australis
GAGTCAAATGGCGAGTACGTGCATGGATGATTACACGTAAAGTGCTAGGAAATCATGGATGTGTGTTGATCATGGTATGTGAAAGCATATAAAAACATATGGATGCATGATAACATATTATGTGCAAAACATGATGATGATGCATGTTTATGCTAGATATGAACAAAAAAATAGCATGCTTACTATTTAACATAAAAACAAGCAAACAAGCATACTTAAAGCAAGATTACATAAAACATGGCATGAAACAATCATATTTCATAGCTTAAAGCATACTCTACCACATTTCAAAGATTATATTTAAAGGAAAAGGAGGAGGTAGATGGCCTACCTCTTGAAGTGTTTCCACCTTGAAATATCATAAATAAGACGATCCTCGTTGCTTTGGAAAGATCACGGATGCTTTGGGATGCAAGGGAAAGCTCCAGAATTCGGGTTTGTGTTGCTTGGTGGAAGGAGAAACTCGTGCAAAACAATGGCTCAGTGCAGAATTCTGTGCTTTAGAACAGAATTTCTCAGCAAAAGTAATGGGTAGAACAGAATTCTGGCTCAGTGCAAAACAATGGCTCAGTGTGAAATGGGGTATAATGGGTGCCTCTCAAGGTTGCAAATGGTGCTCTATTTATAGGGATATATGAGAGGGGTAACTCATGGAAGCTGGAGGGCCTTGTAGACGAAAAGGCTCGAATATTCTCGAGTACATTCGTTTGCAAAGCTAACAACCAGAAGATGGAAGGTCAATAGTCACGGTCTGGAAACGGCTAGGCGCCTGCTTAGTGCGCCTGGTTGATGCGCCTAGTTGGTGCGCCTGCTTGGTGCGCCAACTTGGTGCACCAACCTTGCTCAGAAATTTTGTTTGGGGCTTTGGCTAATGGGTTTGGGGCTCGGTTCAAGGGCTGATCACATCCAAAGCAACATACAGATACTCATTTCTGGGTAAACTTAAAATCGGGGTGTCTACACCAGCTGTCTTGCCCTTGATGAACCAAGTAATAGATATTGTGAGCCCTGTTAGAGACTAGCCAACATGCCCCTAGCATAAAAGGTGTATGATGCTCAGAAATCAGATTAAGAGATAACAAGGAAAAACGGATGCCTCTGGCATTGAGCCAAACTACCCTAGGAAGTGTTGGACACCATTGGAGGATTTAAAGACTTGAAAATTAGGCTGTGACTGTAGGCGTACATCGAATCACTAAAGTGGCCGTGGCTGATTTTGGTTGAGGCCAATGACACATTCGTTCATTGACTGGATGCATGTATATTCATCCCCTGTCTTGAGCTATGCTCCGATGGCATGAAGTAATGTGAAGTCGTAATCAGTCCTAGGCTGGCCATTCTTTGTTCTGCTACTCACTATGCCATTGTCTTCTGGTTTCAAACATGTACTCCGCTTTGTTACCACTCGACGTTCCCCAAATAGTGTTTACCACACCTAAACTATTGCAGAGGAATTGCTGTCACACTACTGATTCCGTAGGTCTGTGTAGCTCGTACACTAACTGGTGTCCTCATTGTATATGCACTTTGGCTTCGGAGGAGCCGAAATGTCCTTGGCTAAAAGCACTTGGCACAAGTCCTGTTGAACAAGTCTAACAAGTCTATATGGAAACAAAACGATTCATCCAAGCAAGGCTATGATGATCATTATTATTGTTGTGGACTCTATTATTGTGAGCAATTTAGTTATTTAAGAGTGAATTTTGAATGGTCAAGAATTGCATGCCTTGTGATTTCAGTTGCTTGTTATCTACATTTGTTGCTTTGCTTGTTCAATGAGGTCATTACCTGGATCGTTTGCTTGTCTAGTTTAGTTGTTTGTATGCCCTCAGTTAGGCTGGGAAAGCTACATGCTTGTTAGGGGAGGATGACTCCTTCGACTCAGTTGCCACTACAAAGACTTGCAAGTCGTTAGGTGGCTCTCGTTGGGTAATAGTGGCACTCGAACTCACTGTAAGGTATTGCGATAGACTTGGCTCCATGCCAAACTCTTTAAGGTCCTACACATGCTTTTTTCTTTTCAATATCATTGTTTTTTTTATTGCTCCCTCATAGACATGCTGTTTCACTTTAACCTTGTCTTGGAGGTAATAAGCGCTCGATCTATCCAGGAGGCCTTTATTGCAAGAGGGTGTGTCAGCCCTCAAAGGTGTGATTTTACTGAGCGCATACTCCAACTCCTCTCCAAGGTATGGTAAGGGTAGAGCTACAGCGCACGCCTCTCACTCTTGGGTTGACTTCTATCGTTGCCTCCTGTCTTCTCTATTCTTTTATGCCCTTGCGAATATATGTTTTCTTTTCTGGCTCACACTCTTAGTCACCCCTAACATTTTATCTCCCTCTTTGAGGGGCAAGATCCTTGCGGAGCATGGACATTTAGTCTGGCTTTGATGCTCGGTGGCTCCCTTGCTAACTTGGTCGTCTAAGTGGTGACAACTGAGGAGGGATAATCCATTCTGACATTGGCCAGCTTTTCCGATTTTTCATCATCAGGCAGAATGTTATTGACATGCAAACTACCCTTCTTAATTGTTCCTGATGTTTTTCTGTTTTATGTTTTTTTCTTTTCTTTTTTTTAATCTTTTGTGCTTTTCTATTTTTTTTGTGTATTGATATATGGTGATGCAATAAGAAATCAAAGGAGAACAAACAGAAAAGATACAACTCTAGTCTTTGTTGTTGCTATTCTGCTGATGCCATTGGGGTTCATAGTAACTCCTGGCAGTGCCACTGGAAACCAGAATCAAAGTGGGCGTAACTGAGGCCATCAAACCATTATTGGAACTGAGACTGTCCATGTGAATGTTGAGTTTGCTGATGACATTAGGACTATATCTCTATTGGAATTGACATCTGCTATGACGACTGTCTCCCATTTGATCCAGGGTATTTGTGCATGCTAAGTTAGATCGGTGTATGGCAAACTGGCAAACTTTAGGTCAGACCCCCTACAAAGGGACAAGAACAAGAGTGGCACACGTGAGTGTCACTAGATAGAACTGAGAAAAGAAAAAAGGACAAACTAGGCAAATGGGGAAGAAGAACAAGAGCAGCATACACATGTGCTGCTAGGCAAAAGTAGAGAGAGGACAAGATAGGAAGAAAGATGCCCGATGGATTACCCTGGAAAAACAGGGAGAAAGAGGAAAATCCCTGAGGTTCCAGTATCCTTGGAGCTTGCAGGCTCAAACACGGTAAGGTCGGCTATTCTAGGGTGTGCACGTGTGTGTGCCAGCGTGTGTGCAGGTGTATGTGTGGGCTACCTCTAGTGCATTGACGACAATGGCTCCTTTGTCGATCAAGCTCTGAACAACATCCCAGAGAGTGTGGCAATTATCGGTCAAGTGTCCCGGGGCTCGATGATAATGGCAATGCGCACCAGCATCATACCACCTTGGGAGTGGATTTGGTGGCGAATGAGGATCAGGGAGTCGTAGAAGTGACACAATCTGAGGGAAGAGAACACTCAGTGGCCTACTAAGCGGAGTGATGTCACTTTCAGTGCAACGACCGTGCCTCTGCTTAGGTTGTTGTTCTTGTTAAGTCAATGCAGCGAGATGCACTGGCTTGAGAGTGGGAGGTGTGCGCCTAATGTGCGGTAATGACCTACGTGTTGGAACCTGACCCTAATGCTGACGTGAATTCTGAATATGCTGTGCTATGTGTGGTGTTGAGCATGAGAGCAACAGCTGCGGCACTGGTACAGCTCTAGGTGAAGGACATTAGAAATGCTGTACTCTCGCACAACTAATGGGTTGATTCCTAGGTGACTGTGATGCATGTTGTGACCAATGCAATTATGGTGTAGGAGGCAAAGATGACGCCCCCATCTCCAGAGCAGTGTGATGCTGAGGCGATGGTATGGGCGATAAAGTAGTGGGGTGAGCCTGCAATGCTATAGTGGTCTGCACAGGAACCTCAGAGGTCGAAAGAGGAGGACTCTCAACATGATCAAGAGGAAGGGCCTTGCGCTCGAACCCACGGGCCAAAGCTCTCAATTACTGAGCTTGTTTGGACGAAGACCCATCAAAAGATAGGTCAAAGGGCAAGAGCAGAACTGGAATGGCCCCTAAATAGATGATACCACAGCTGATTGAACTCCTGAAACAGGAGGGCTCGAGAGATAGGGTGTAGCTGGTAGAACTTCCAAGACCCACGTAGTAGTCACTGGAGTTGAATCAGTGATAGGCCCTAGACCGACTTGTGTTCGTCGCTGTCCCGGAAGAGGAGATAATGATCCTCCATGATTCCCAAATCGAGACGCACAGATGGGAGAAGAAATAGTCAAAGTGAGAGAAGGAGGATCTAAGTGTGGGTCCCCTTTCAAAACAATAACCGGAGGCTTGTGGGTCTGCGGGGCCATGGCTAATCGCAAGCGAAATAAAAGGAGCTGTAGAAAAAGACAAATGCACGATCTCTAAGACGAACTATAGTCAAAAAGTGATTCGGAAAAGGCAAGAGAAAACAACCATGGGAGGCCGCACGCGACGGAGACACCCAAGCTTCTAGCTGAGGACCTTGCAACAAAGTACTTGAGAAAACAAGCAAGAGAAATAGGTATCAGCACCTGGAAAACAACGCAAAGGCAAATGCGAGTTACTAAAGTGGCATGCAATGACACACAATGCCGATGAATGTCCTAACCTCTCACCATGCAAGTCCCATATGGGGTTGACCACACAGGACGCACTCATGGGTTTGGGTTTTGACTCTGGTCAGAAAAGTAGGTTCCTGTTCTAAATCCTGGCCAATGCGTAGGCCATGAACGAGTGGTGCATTGGTGGCCTCATCTCCTGAAGTAGCATGGAGTTGTACCCTCTACTAGCACCGACATGACCTTAGACAAGGGGGGACAAACTAGGAACACACCCTATGCCAAAGCCACAGAACAGGCTACTAGAATTGTCCATCGCGAACTATGGGTGGACTTAGAGGAGAAGATGCATGCTTTCTAAAATGAACATTCATGCAATATGCTTTTTTGTTTTTTACTTGCGTTTTATTAAACCATGGGGAATTGTTAGCATTTGTCTCTAGTTATGCCTTATTATTTGTTCTACTGAGTTTGTGTGTTTTATTTTAACCATATAAGGAGGCAAACATGTCTCTACTCTCCTAATCATGTCAAATTAAATAAAGGGAAAAACCACACAATCATGACATCCAAAAAAAGCAGACAAATGGCATGAACATGGCATGTGCTGGTGTAGTGCTCACAAGTAGGTGAATAAAAGCAAGTATCGACGAATAAAGCATGAATTAAGTCATGTGCATGTGTGGTGGCATAGCAATAGTGTAAAAAAGACACAAAAAGGCATTTTCAGTCAAATATGTACAAGTAAATAGAACAAGCAAACAAGCACAATGTATATAGACCAAAGACATGTAAGGAAACCAGAATGAAAGCTAGAATCTGGTAATCCCCAATGGAGTCGCCAGTTCCTAAGACCATGCCGATGGAACACTGCACGGCTCTCCTTTATTGGGTGCGTGGAAGCACATGAGGAGTCCCGATACGGTCATGGCGAAAATGGTGAATCGGGAGAAGAAGACTAGACTCAGAAACACTAAGGAAAGATAAGAAAGGATAAGAAAAGGAGTCACCACCTAGTCTTTTAATGGAAAGACGAGGAAAATCAAACACGCAAGAAAACCATGAAGCAAACAAGATGATGAAAACATGTATGCTCCGTTCCTAGTGGATGAAATGCACAAATCAATGCCGGCCAGAGAAAGGGTACGGATTCTTGTTACGCATGGGGAAGGGGTTAGGCAACCCCATGCGCCCAAGGAACTCGGTCTTTCTAGGTTTCCTAATTGCCAATGGTCTGATGGATGTGCACTTGCCTGTTCTAAATGCATATGCTAAAGATGACTGGAAAACATGCCAAATCAAAGAGAAGAAACGAAATAAAGGGAAAAAGTTAATCCGTGGGACAAATGTAGGCATTGAGAATGTCGCTTTACTGTATGCCCATAGGTGATGAGGAAAATCGTGAAAATCAAGAAACACTCGAAAAGTGTCACGCAAATCTGCAGAAACTTGAAGAAATCCGAGAAAATCAAATTGGGAAAATAATCCTCATTCTGGACAATGTCTGCATTGTTAAGCCTTTTAATGTACGCCTTTGGGCGACGGAAAGCCAAATCAAATCTAAAATCACAAAAATCAGAAGAAATGAGAAAACCAAGCTTGAAAAGAGTTAGAAATGAGTGCCCAATGTAAGGAAGGAATCACGAGAGAACATGCATGGAAAATAGCAACAAAATGTGCAAAATGCATGTGAGAGTGTAAAAATGAAAATTCCAGTGGCCTTTGTGCAAAAAACCCAAATTCTGAAATGAAACTGAAATTCCAGAGCTAAATCATCAAAAATACATAGAAAAACATATTTCATTAATTTTGAAGAAATCTGGGATCAAATGTGCAACTCTATGCATTTCTAGTCAAATTAGAAGGTTCCTAGGGGTCAAAATGCAATTCTACCATTAAAACAGGCATTTAATGCAATTCTGTGGAAATCCAGGGTAAAATATTCAAGAAAAAGAATCCATGTTGAGATCAGAAAGTTTTAGGGGCATTCAGTGTGAAATCTATAAAGTTGAAGGGTTAAAATGTAATTTGACCAGAGAAACATGCATTCAGAAGAGTTTCGACAGATTCGATGGTGTTTTATGCAAAAGGGTGGATCTAAATGCATGAAAAGAAACTCTAGGGGTTTTATCAAATTGTTAAACCTGGAAGATGTTATTAGGAAAACTCAGGGGGCACATTGCAATATTTCCAGTTAAAACTTGATTCAATCAATTTAAAAATAAAAGTGCAGGGACCTAACTGTAAGAGAAAGGACCTACTTGTAAGGATAGAAGGACCTAAATGAAACAAAACAAAAGTTTCAGAGATTAATTCAAAGAGAACCTATTTTTATTCTTTAAAAGAGAAAAAAGAAACTATGGCCGCCGGCGACAGACCCCCACCATCGACGACCGCCGGAAGGACACTTAGAGGCTATCTCATGGCCTGATCTAGGATCAGACCCCATGGGAAGCAAAAAGGGGAGGAGAAAAAGAGATCCAATGGTTTAGATCAGGGATTCAACAGCTAGAGGTGGCTGTCCATCCTCGTCGCCATCGACACAACTTCGGCGATGGCATCAGAAAAGAAGGGGCTATTAGAGGGTTGTGGCACGCGTCTCGGAGCTTTTGGAGGCTGTGGGACGTCGAGAGGAACATTCCCTTTCCATCAGGGGGCCAGAATGGAAGAAGATCGCGCAATGAGGATTCCACCCGTCGTCACTGTCGTCTCCTCTAGCGAACGAGGATGCAGGAGTGATCCAAGGGTGGAATCGCAATCCTGGAGCCTCAGGAGTGCTGGTGGAGTGTCAGAGATCATTCCTTGGGGGTAGGAGCGGCGTTGCAAGGCTGGAGGCTCGCGTCTCTTCTCTGGTTTTAGTTTTCATCCTTGGCGACGGCGACCTGGCACAACTCCGATGATCTTCTGGTGGAGGCCTCGGGAGGCAGTGAAGTGGCATGCAAAGAGGTGGATAAGCAGGAGGGAGGCTGGGAGAGGAGGACCTAAGCTTCTTGGACCAGGGACAAGCCCAGGACCAGCACCACCACCTAGGCCACCGGAAAATGACTTCGGCGAGGCCTGGCGGCTGATTCTGACCAAGGGAGGCCTCTGGCCATGTTGGAATCAATCAAGGAAGACAGAGGGAGACCTAAGAAGCTAAAATTGAAATTAAATGAGGCTGGTGGAGGGCATACCTGATCTGGCATTGTGCTTTGCCTTCGTAGCTTGCCAGAAGTGGTTGAAGACTCTGGTTCCTCACCTCTATGAACCTCCTCTCTCTTCCTGGAACTCTCTCTCTATCTCTTCCTCCCCCTCTCTCTCGCTCTCCTTTCTCTTTTCTTCTTCACAATACCGTCCCTTCTATAGGTGAAGCTCCGGTGGCTGTAATAACCTATAACAAATTCAAGGAAATCCTAACAACTAACCAACTTTGTAACAAACTAAGAAACCTCCTAACGGACTAACCACTTATAACAACCTTGTTGGCCCCCATATACCCTACTGCCTGCTCAAACACCAACAGTGGTCGACAGTCGCGATGAGGGAACCGACCAAGCGCGCCTGTCTGGTGCAGTTGTAAGGTGCGCCATAAAGATGCGCCAAATAGGTGCGCCAGAGAGGTGCCCCTGTCTGGTGCGCTTGATAGGTGCGCTTGTATGGCCCCTGATCACGGCTCAGATCATCTGTTGTTGGGTTTGTCATTCCTTGGCTTTGGGACTAAACCAGGGTTTGAGTTTATTTGTGATTAAAAGCCCAACTACCACAACTCCATCCTGCAGCCCTGCAAAATTGGGGTGTTTACACCTTCCATCAACCCACCTCCTCTCAAGGCTCAAATTCCATGATAGGGGCTTTACCCTTACGCTCACGAGGAGGCATCCTACAAGGAGAGAGGCAAAACACCTACACCATAAACAAAACAGCAATAAGAAAACCAGGTGCAAACTCAACCATGCATCCAAAAGCTATGAAGACTTTAGACCAGACACCCTAGGCTAGTGCAATCTAGTGAACCTGGTGCTCTGATACCAAATCTATAACGCTCCCAATTTCCAAAATAATTTAAATCACAGGAAATTAAAAGCTAAACAGTAATATGAACTACTAGGAACCAATGTGAGTGGCTACGAGATTTCGGACTATGTGCACTATGTTAAAACCCATCTGCATGTCTGCACCTGCAACCTAAAACTACGAACAAAAGCATGAGTGACAAAAGTCACCTAGCACGTACCCCACGAAAGTAATGAAAAAAAAATCTAAATTAATTTTTCCTTAAAATCATTTCACAAATTATTTTCTCCAAAAATACTAAGACTGACCAACCAATCCCAACAGGCTGAAAACCACAATAATTGCGGCCCACATAGGCTAAAACAGCAAATAGGGCTCACTAGCCTAAAACTACAAACAAGGTCCTCAATGGTCAAAACCACACACTGTGAGTCGGGAAGTCAAGCACCAGTCATCCAACTTTGAACACAAGTAGCCACCAAGGTGCACTACACTGCCACAATAACGTCACCCTATGTAAGAGCGATCATCGTCCCATAATTCTCCTACATAGAGAACCCTCACAAGGCCAACCCTCTCTAGGAAGGCAGTCCTATCCCTCAATACACTGCCAGCTATAGGGCACAAGTCCCACCCACACTAGCCACCATAGGGTATGCCTCCTCACGGCGTCCTCTACATGGTACTCAAGAGGGAGTGTCATACCTCCACACCTGACAACACTTGAGCCTTAGTGCTTATAGTGATAGCAGGAGTATCATACCTCTCCATCATGTCACAAGACACCTCAAATCATGGACTTCGTCCTAGTCCCCACGAATGATAGTTAGGGAGTATCCTACCTCCAAGACCCGAACAACAGTCGCCTTAGTCTCTTGGCCCTCAACCAGAGAGACGTGCCCAACCACCCAAGAATGTCGTCACATTCCCTGGTCTCAACGACACGATCCCATGATGTCTCAGCATGTACGTAGAAAATCAGGAAAAACCACTTTCCAAAATAGGCCAACTCATCTCTTTGAAAACCATTTCCAAATCATTTTATATCTTTAGAAACTCATTCACAACCTTGACAAAAATGGCACATCTAGTGTTCGACGAGACCACCACTGATGGCCCACGATCCAATTACAAATGGGAAAAACAAATCAATTCAGAAATCCACGAAAAACCATTTTCATACGGGCAGTTAGGGCCTGAATCGCTAAACCATTTTGAAAATGGAATATCAAAATTCCCTGATCCAGTCATCCAAAAAAGATCGATCGTTTGAATTGGGTATAGGTTAACACTCGAGGATCTAAAATTCTTGATTTGATAGTTCGATTTGGTTTGATCAATCGAACCTACACCAGGAGGACGAAACTGATAGAAAAACAACATACCAAAATGATTCGGTATGCCGTTTTCTGCGAAAGTAGAAAATAGCCTCCAACCCTAGCTTGTAAAATCGCCCAAAATGGGACCAAAGGGCGGACCCCCAGAACAAGTACCACAAAATCCAATGAAAACATATATTGTAGACCCTCGCGTCTACTCCGAATCCTCACAAAGAAAACCAAAATCCATTCATCATGCAAGGAGAAATAAATTTGAGAAGCCATAGGGGTTGAAAACGATCTAAAACCATGCAATGCCATTAATGGCCATAAATACCACCATAAATTATCATAAATTCACATTAATTTCTGGGAATGTAAATTTACCTATATTTCATGCAATCCTACCATTTTCTACCATTTTCATGCTTTCTACAACATAGGGAGTGAGGTGCGTTCTTGAGAATGCACTCCAAAGATCTATGCCAACTCTGGCCAACCTAAAGCAACCCCAGGCATCTACGACCACTCCATGACCTCAGGGATACCACACCAAGGCTTCATGCACCGCCATGCACCACCGCACTCTGCCGTTGACCCTCGAGCACATCGAACAAACGCAACAGGGGAGAAAGGAAATGGGGAAGACGGAGAGGGTGACATGGAGAAGGAGGGGTGAGTGGAGGAAGAGAGAGGGGATGGAAGGGAGAGAGAGAGAGAGAGATAGTGGAGTAGAGGGGAAGGAAGAGTGGCGTGCTTGAGGAGGAGGAAACATGAGGCGGAAGGAGGAGAAGGAAGGTGTGGTGGGTTCGTTGCATGGCTTGCATCCTTAAATAACCACGCCACTAGGAAGGTATGCACGTGGCCAATCAGACATCCATTCATGCTCACATCAACCAGCAGAACCACACACCTCATCCACTTGCTCCCAACATGAGGCCAACTACAAACCTAACCGATCGGCCCACAAACGTGGGACCCACAAGGACCCAAGCATAGGCACACAAGCATAGTGCCACACACATAGTGCCAACCACACATAGTGCCAACCTCATGGGGACAAGCATAGGAACATATAAATAGAAGTTGACCCACAAGTCCCAAGCCCAAACCTCAATTTCACACAATGGGCCTCGGGAACACTAACACTCGCTTTGAAATAAATTCATTAAAATTATAAATAATTATAAAATGAATTTACGGGTGTTACACGTCAAAAGGAAGCTCTCCTCCACCTTTAACAGTTCCATTCGCCTTCAAAGAGTAATATCTCACACGTTGTAACACCTTGAAATTCATTTAATTGTAAATATACTTTTTAATGAATTTTATAATTCATAGGTGTTATGGTGCAAGGTCATTTTGGTAATTCTATGGTTTTGTATTTGGGTCCCACTGTTTGGCTTGTTTTGTGCATTGTGCTTTAGTGGAGGCACTGTGCCTGTGCTCCTGTGTGTGGATGTGCAGGTGTGTTGTGTGGTTGGCCTTGCATTTTGAGGCTGGTTGTTGGGGGCAGGGACGTGCTGGTGCATGCACGTGTATGCTCTTGGTAGTTGGATGCATGCAAAACTAACTCCTCCTACACCTATAAGAAGACGTGACAGGCTGAAGCTTCTCTACACTCTTCTGTCCCCTTCCCTTCCTTCCATCTTTCTCTTCTTTCTTCTCTTCTTCCCCACTCGCACACACCACCTCACTCCTCTTCCTTTCTGCCACTTCCTCGTTTTCTTTCTTTCCTCTCCTTCCTTCCTCCAGCCCCATTCTCCCCTCCTTATTCTCCACTTGGTGCAAGTGAGTGAGAGAGAGAGAGACAAAGAAAGAGAGTAAGAGAGAGAGAGGTGGAGGTGGTGCTTCTGCTAGCCAAAGGACTTCAAACTTCTTCCTTGGCATCAAGAGAGCTCGAGGAGTGATCGAGGACGTTTAGGGGTCCAAGTGATCACCGAAGAACACATGGTTGGATGGAGGATCGTCGGTGGTCGTCGTAAGGTACACACCTCACACTCTCTTGTAGAATGCATGAAAATGTAGTAAATGCCGAGGATTACATGAAATCATGGTGTACAACGTGTTTATGAATTTATTGTGAATTTATGGTGGTTTATGAGGTTTTTATGGGCATTATTGGTGGTTGGTGTGTTTCGATTGTTTTTGACCTCTCTTTGTAATTTTTTATCTTGAGCTATGATGCATGGATCGTGGTTTTTTTTGTCTGGATTTGGAGTAGACTTATGCGTCTACGTCCCGTGTTTTATTTGTGATTTATGGATTTTTCATAGCTGGTCCGTCATTAGTCCCAAGTTGGGCAAGGAGCTTGATTAAGGATTGGGCCGTTTTTCAGGTTTTGTAGATTTCGGTATGCAAAATTGATTCAACCTGTTTACAAAGAAATAAAATGGTTTTGAAAATTGATTTCAAAAGAGATATAGCCCAGTTTGGAAAAGAGTTTTCCGTGCTTTTTGTGTGTGGGCCATGATACTGTAGACTATGTTGCTTGGACCAGGGGATGTGACAACATTCTTGGATGGTCAGGTACGTCATCTAAGTTGAGGTTGGGGACCAAGAGACTTTAAGCAAGCATTAGTCGGATTTTGGAGGTATGAAACTCCTTGACTGTCGTTCGCGAGGCCGAGGTTGAGGTTCATGGGTTTGAGGTGTCGACTAGACCTAGTGGTATGATACTCTAGTTGTTTCGAAGCACTAAGACTCGAGGTACCATAGGTGGCAAGGAGATGCTCCCACAGACTAGGTACCATGTGAAGGACACCGAGAGGGTGTACCCTATGGTGGCCAGAGTGAGTAGTGCACGTGCCCCACGGTTGCTATCATCCTAAGTGACAAAATCGCCTTCCCAGGTAGGGTAAGCATTGTTAGAGTTCTCCAGAACGAAGGACTACGGGACAGATTCGTTCCTACACAGGGTAGCGAGTTCATCACAGTGTAGTGCATCTTGGTGGCTACTTGTGGCCAGAGTTGGTTTCCTGGCATCAGGTATTACAATTCAGTGTGGTTGTGGTTTTAGCCACTATGACCTATGTTTGAGATTTTGGTCGATATGGCCCGTGTTTTGGTGGTTTCGGCTAGATGAGGCTGGTTCTGATATACAAATGTTTTTCCCATAGGCTTGTGACTTTAAAAGAGAATGGATAAAATGTTTTGAAATATGATTTATAGCTTTGGTCAGTTGGGGCCGATTAATGAGGCTTGGTACATTTGGCAAAAATGATTTGTGAAATGTTTTTAAAGGGAAAAACATGGTTTTATTTTCTAGATTTTTCGTGGGATGTGTGCTACATGACTTTTTGGTCACTCACACATCTTTCATGTAGTTTTAGGTTGTAGGTGTAGACAAGTAGCTTCTGGTGAGTCTAGTGCACATAGCTAGAGTCTCGTAGCTGTGCACATAGGTTACTAGTAGTTTAGACGCTTTAAATTAGCCTTTAATTTCCTATAATTTAATTTAAAATTATGTTGAAATTATTTAAGCTAACGTGTTTGTGTTGGTAACGACATGGGTTGTTACAAATTTGGTATCAGACCATCAAGTTCACTAGGTTGCACTAGCCTAAGGTGTCTGGTCTAGAGACTCCATAGGTTTGCATGCTTGGGGTTGTCTATTCTAGTTGGTTTTCTCCATGTTTTCTGGTTGTTGTGTGGGTATTTTTCTCCTCACCTCCTGCAAGATGTCTGGCCATTGCCATAGGGGTAAAGTCGCTACTGAGGAATCCAAGTCTTGTGAAGGAGGTGGATGGAAAGCTATACGTGCCAAACTTTGGAGCTTGGCACACAGAATATCCTATGTCCTTGGCAGGAGTAGTTCCAATGATTCATCAGGAGATCCATGGCTATAGTAGCTAAGTAAGCCCCATCTGCCAACGTTTCGAGGTAAGGGTGGTGCTGAGGAGAGTGAGGCTTGGCTTGAGAGGGTGGTGAAAATGTTGGATAGCATGACATGCCTAGAGGAGCATTGGGTATTGTTAGCAACTTATCTACTGAAAGGTGTGGCAGATAAGTGGTGGAAGTCAATAAAGTTACTGAAGTTCCTAGACTAAACTACTGTTAGTATTGTGGATGGATTTTTGAGGTGTTGATGATGGTCGTCGTCATCTCCACTAACTTTGATGATCCTTTGTTATCACAAGTTATCTTTCACTATGTTAGCTGACAAGACGCCTACGTGAGATAGTTTATTTTAATGATACAAGTTCTCGGTTCACTATGTTGGTGGCACGATGGTGCCCAATGGTGTCCTCGTGCTATGCAGTATGTCCTTCCCTTCAAAACAGATGAAAAATAGATCTAGGTAAGTTTTAAGTGCAATAATGAAATAAAAAGAAACAACAAATAACATAAATAAACAAATCTAATATTAAAAAGCGGTTGTCCTTATATGCATATGCCATGGGCTATATTTTGTCATGCAATGGATTTATGTTAATGAAAATGCAATAAGAAAAATACTCCCTTTCACCCACAAGTGCATTGGAGTGGATGAAGGAGGTGTAGACCGATCAGATGGAGCTCTAGAGACGTGTTATGACTTTAAAAGAGGTTGGATCTCTAGCAGATCTGAGCTTCTTGGGTAATGGAAACGGACGGGGGCTAAAATGCTCTTTCTCTCAAGATTCTCTCCAAGGGTTTGAAAAGTTGCTCCTTAGAATTTTTGAAGTGCTTCCCCTTGGAATGAAGACCTAGAGGGTCTAGTTATAGATTTCAGGGTTGGGAATCTCGTTAAAGACGAGATATAGATCAAGGGCCAGGATGAGATGCTCTGAAAAAGGTAGAAATACAAGATCTGTGCTCGTCGCCTATATGACATGCAACAGAATTTTTATGTCGCCACTTGGATAGGCGATGAGTCCTAAGATTCCAATTTTGGCTGTACGCGGTGAATCAACACCTAAAAGGCAATAAAATTTGCCACGTAGGCCAGCCATCGGTGCATGTGGCGTTGAGAAACCAAAAAGTCATTTTTCGAAAAATTAAGATTAGAAAATATCCATTACAAATCTATTGTCAAATCAGTCCAGAAAAATCATACTCATAATTGAAAATATTTTAAATTAATTTTCAAATTCAAAATCTACTTAAAATGTTAAGTAAATTTGATTTGAAAATCAAATCTTTAATAATTACAAGAAAACTCAATAAAAATCAATGATGTACTTGATTTAAAATAGACTGGCAATCATTTGGATATTTTGGATTTTATTTTATTTTTTAACATTATCATGAATTAAATATAAGCTATAATAATAAAATGTGACAACTTATCATAAAATCTCATTTTTGGTAAAAATAAAGATAAGTAATCTTAATTATCAAGTCATCCAAATTTCAATAATTTTCTGGAATTACCTATCATTTATAATGATTTATATGATAAGCACATATTATTTAATTGTTGGAAAATTATAGAAATTATAATAATTATGGGAAAAATCATGATAACATTTATAAATATCCCATATATGATATTAAGGCCCGGAATGAACAATTCTTTAGAGAGAGTATGTTAGGATTTGTGTCGCCTATTGTTATGGCACTTGAGGAACTTGTCGCCACTTCTTGTTGCCTATTATGCAAGCAACATCCTATTCTTTTACAGTTTATCCCACTATCTTTTATGTTATTCTAAAGAGATGTAATAAAATACAGATATCTTCAGAAATTCCATGGGAAAAATCTGGAAAAAGGGTTAGAACTCCTTAGCCATGTGATCTAGGCAACTTCACGGATACCTATTGTGACCGCGTCCGTCTGACCAACCGCCCGACCCGAAGGGAAAGGGGTGGAGAGGAGGAGACCACAGCCATGCCGATGATGGCGAAGGCGCAAAGATAAAAGAAAAGAAAAGGGAGTCGCCACCTAGTCTTTTAAGGGAAGGACGAGGAAAACCACAAAAGGATGAATGCATGGGATGCAGATGGGAATGTCGGATGTCTGCTAACCAGAGGATGGGTAAGGATTCCTATTACGCATGAGGAAGGTGTTAGGCACCCTCGTACGCCGAGAGACTTAGTCTTTCTAGTCCTATTGCTTGCTAAAGGTTTGATGAATGTTTGCTAAACTGGGATCATGCTCTAATCATGCTAATGTGTATGGATGTGACAAGACTAAATGAATGTGCAAGACGATGCATGAAAACTGCGAAGAAAT
>JAMKQA010011726.1:0-32470 GCA_024699735.1 Posidonia australis
TTTAGTGTTTTATTGGGTCATGTGGGCTAGTGTGGGTCTGATTGGGACCTACGTGGACTAGGGTTTTGGTGGTCGCGACCAGAGCATCAACCGGAGGAGTCTGCTGCCAAATGAGCTCAAAATTGGAGTGTCTACACCATGTTTGAATTGTGGAATCAACTAAAAGTTATTCATGTCTTTATGTTTTCTTATGTAGTTGCATTGTCAATGATAGGTAAATCCATATCCTTACGTTCGATGTGTTTTTTATATACTTATGTAATTTTTAGTAGCCTTTGTTGATTGACTACAATGGTTATACATTGGATCCTTGTTATTATTATTATTATTATTTTGTGTAAAACTTACATATTTAACTGTTCTTGCCTATGTTTTTTGTGTGTGTAAAATTATGTGCTATAAAATCTAAGAATCGACTTGACCCATGTACACCCTTATTGCAAAGCATGGATTCCAAAATTCAAATCTTACCAAAAAAGAGTACTAGATGTTGTAACAGGAAAAGTGTAGGAAGATGTAGAAAATATGTAGAAGAAAAGTAAACCCTAAAAAGAAAAAGAAGGTACAAACCACTCCTCTTTATTTATAGACAAGTATAGTACTATAATGGGTATAATAAAATACATATGATAGTTACAAATATTCCATAGTACTCTATCTAGCTTATCTAATTGTACCTAAGAAATAAGGTTAACAAAATAAATACTTGTGAATACTTTAGGATTCAAATGAAATATAGGTTGGATACTTCAAGACTCAGAGAGAATGCGATCTGTCTAATTAAAACATTACTTATGAAAAAATTCAACGGGAAAATCCAAAGTGAAGGAAAAAGAGTATAATTCTCATTATCTCCTCTTGATTAGTACAAAACTTACAAACTAAAATTACAATAATTATGAAGTAAGGTATTGAAGATGCTTCATCCCTATCTTTTGAATCAGCTTCTTGAATGTTGTGGTAGGAGTGACTTTGTGAATGGATCTACTAGATTCTTGCAATATCCTGAGATTTGATCCTACATTGTTTAGAAAAAGAAGTGTATGGGGCTAAATAAAGACTAGGATCAACTAACATATCAAATCTAACTTAAGCATTTTAGGCTCGATTGTTGCGTCTGAGATTGTTATGGACCAGTTGGACTTGGATCGTTATTGTAAACATGCCGGCGACGATTCGTGCGCAACCAAGGGAGCACACAAGGACTGATAAGGCCACGGCGAGGGCTTGGCGAATCCAAGAAGGGACAATTGACTTGAAAACGCCAAAAGCAGCTGCAAAGGGATAAGAAAAGAAGGGAGTCACCACCTAATCTTTTAAACCAGGAAAACGAGGAAAATCGAATGTAGAACATGCAAGAAAAACAACGCGGAAATGAAAATGCGGTGTTCCGTGCCTAATGAATGAGGACACAATGGTCATTGTAGACCAGAGAAAGGGTAAAAACTCCTGTTACGCATGGAGAAAGTGTTAGGTATCTCATACGCCCGACGAGTCGGTCCTTCATGACTAATCGTTCATATGTGCAGCCTATGCTAAATGCATACTTGCTTATTACTTAATGCCTCATGCCTAGTGGTGGATGGATGCTATATGCCGAAATGTAGGGAAAAGACAATGCAATGCAAGTGAAATTATGCCATGCCTAATGCTACATGCCAAAACACAGGGAAAACCATGTAAAACAAGCGAAATAATGCAATGCCTAAGTGCTCAATACAAGGGGGCAAAGAAATAGGGGAAGATCAAGCAAGAAAACAAGCCAAATGATCAAAACACAAGCACCCAAATCATGCAGATGCTCTGAATCTAGCGACCCATGCTGAGAAATCATGTTGAAAATATCAGCTGGCTATATCAGCTAGTAATATTCGCTAGCTATATCTGCTAGTTAGATCCGCCTGGTGTATCCGCTATCAGGATTCGCTGGAGGTTTTGCAGAATAGAACTACGAGCTCTTCTCCGTTCCAGATCGAAATGCAGTGACGTAAAACACAAATGCAATGCATGAAAAGCTTTGGGGGACTACAGGGAGCATTCCTATATGCCTAGATGCAAATGAGGTGGTCTAGTTTACTCCACCCATCTCCTTCCTCCGGTGATGGGTTCAAGCAACAACATCAGCGGCGAACATGAGAGGGTGGGCTACAGTAGGCCTCTCCAGCACTTCTGGAGGGTGGAGGAGGCTACAAGGAGCATTCCTACGTACTCAGATGCAAAAGATGACAGCCGGTCTACTCGGCCATATCCCTCTTCCGTTGATGGGTTCAAGCGATGACGGGGACGTCAAGCACTAGCTACAAGTGGCGATGCAACGCTACAACATTTCTGGAAACTGGAAGGGACTAAGAGGAGGTCGACGATGGAAAGAATTCCCCGCACAAGGCTCCAAAGTGCTCGACCAATCTATCTCATCGATGACAGGATCGACCAGCGTGCTGCGATGGAGGATTGCGGGCGACTATGCGTGACGAGGTGCTCTGGTGCCACTAGAGGGTGGAGGGGACTAAGAGAAGGTGCTAGGATGCTATGGGCATGCGAGCGATTGGCTCATGCAACTCTCCCCATCTAAACCGAACATTGCCGGAGCTCATGGCTCCCTCTAGCCGCAAACGAGCCTACGTGCACCCAAGGCTCTGCTAGGACGTTTCGACGTCATGAGGAGAAAGCAAAGGCATGCCAGGATGAACTCACCACGCACTCAGAGGCCAACGACCTCACATAGGTAGAGAGCTCATCGTCGGTGGCCAGAATGCGATGCAATGCATGCAAGAAGAAAATAACTTGGGCAAACTCAATGGAAATGTGCGACAAAACTCGACGGGAAGCATGCAATGTAATAGTAGATAAGGTGAAAAAAGGAGACGCAGGGTTGAGTGGGTACTCAATTGCGTGGAGGGTGTGCACTCGACGCTCTCGACGGTGCTCCAATTGGTGGCACGTGGCTACAAGGGTGATGGTAGACTGTGGGCGATGGTCTAGCACGGAGGGGCAGTGCAATGGATGATCGAGTAATGCAGTGGTTCGTAGAGGCCGGAGTCGAATGACTCTGTGCACGTTGTTGGGTTGCTGAGGATGATTTCGCAAGTGAGAGGTGATGCTGGTTGCTAGGGGAGGCTCAAGATGCAAGGGCTCAAAGTGGAGGCAAGGGGGTTGTATGTGAATGGCCTCCGTGTCTCTACTCAGTGCTGCAACCCCATTTTATTCTTCTAACTGTCTTGACTGGTCGAGGTGGTGTGTCGGACGTCATTTGTGGGTGGCAGCATTGGCAGAGAGTCGTGAGAGACCGTGCTGCATAGGAGGGCACCGAAAGCATGCTCATCGGTACTGTCTCGTCAGCCACATGTAGAGGGGACGGTTACAGCAGGCGTGTGCGGAGGTCGATGACGCTGAGCTTAACAAAGCATTGCTACGGCCATATTAGGTGAGTGGTAAAGAGATTAGGTGGGTGGTGCAGGTGTGGTGACGAGGTAATAACAGGAACAACTCGGGAATCCGTAGACCGAGGAGTAGGGCGGAGTTCATCAAAATGGGTGGGAGTTCTACTATCTTAATTAATCTGACACAGGGTTCGGCACCAGCATTCCGCACTAGCTATCTTCGACAGGAATAGCCGTTGTCTAGATTCTCCTGATAGGGACGTCATGTACTGCCGTCTCATATAGCCGTCCTTGGACCTTACCATTAAATAACGTTTGACTCATTATTGGGCTAACTTACTTGATTCTTGGCTTGTTTTCTCGCACTAAAAGGACTTGGACAACTAAGGTTGATAGTTTTACTAGGGTTTAGGGAAGGTGCTGAGTTCTGGAAGTTTGGTTGCTAATGGGTTTAGGTTGGCGTTGTGTAGGTTTGAATGGGGTGTCCACAGTTACAAATGGTACCAGAACATTAAGGTCTTTGGATCTAGATTTAAGTAAAGATAGAATAACCAAATTTAACTATGAAATTTTGTTTTGGATTATAATTTAGTATGAGAAATTTCAAGGACGAAAATTATTTTAAGAGTAGTTGATTGTAAGATCCTTGATTTTTCTGAATTTGAAATTATAAATATAGTAGGATTTAATTTAGATTTGAATCAAGAATATTTAAATTAAGACAAGTGAATTTAAATCTTGAATTAAATTAGTTGCCTTATTATGTATGTAAATTTGGATTTAATCATATCGATCTAAAATAGGGAAATGAATTATGTCTATGATTTAGAAGATTAGTGATGAAAATATCTTCTCCCCTTTATATATGTTACTTAAGAGCTTTTAGTTTTAGTTTTTCAAGTACAAGCCGTAAATAATAATGAGAAAGAGGGAAAAAGAAAAGAGAAGAAAAGAAAAGAAAAGAGGTAAATTCTATATTGTCTGTGTCATAGGTATTATTTTGATAATATCTTTAAATGTGTAAGTTGAAACTTTATGATTTTAGATGCATTGAAAAAATAACATGATATTCTAAAACATTGTCTCTAATAGACATTTCCAGAAAACAAGTTATTGGAGTTGAAAATATGGATTTTTTGGATTAATGTTTAGTAGATAATATACATGATTGAGTTTATGATAATATTATGAATGATTGAGATAAGTACTATTCATGACTTTTATTTTCATTTCTAATTCCTTTCATTCATATCTAAAAACAATTTATCAAGTTCCTTTTGAATGCTTTTGTTAATAATATTTATGTTTTATAATTAACTTATCAAGTGATTGACATTAGAATATTAGTCACATCAAGTTTCAAGTTTGAAAAAAGACTTCTCAGAAAAGTGCTTCCTAGGAAAGAACTACTTGACTATAAACGTGGAGTTACCAAAGAGAAAAGGGTCGCCTAATGTCAACGTAGAGTTGTCTAGTGTAGAAGCTGCCTAAATTGTAATAATTAAATATTAAGGATATAAAAACGTAGGAACATATTCTAATTGAAGTTTCAGTTTAAACATTGTTTATACGAACTTATTAAATCAATTTATATTTTTTCATTGATTATCCTTTTATAGTTACGAATTTAAATGTTCATTGGATAATGTTTACTGAGCTTTTGAGCTCATTGCTTGTGTTTTTCAGATTAAGAGATCAATAGACTCAGAAGATCTAAAAGATTAGATTTATTAGGGATTATTTTATTGTAAATTTGAGGGTTTATATATTCATGTATATTTGATGTAATATATTTTACTTTTTATGGATATATTTGATGAATAAGATTGAATCAAAGTGCATAGTAAGAGTTTATGTTGATTTAGACAAATAGATAATTAATGAACTGAGATCCGAATATACCTTCAGGGCTAGGTCGTTACAATTCTTGTTTGATCGGATTTGCTTGGCATCAATTTCATCATTCTTTTGGAGTTCATGTGTATAAAAGAGTTTTGGTAAGATGTGTTTTATCTTGTCACCTTTGATGAAGCTTTTCTAGAGTTGTGCTATGCACGTAGCATTCTTCTCATATATTATTGTTAGATTTTCTCTAGAAGCCTTTAGTTTACTTGTGCTTTAAATATGATGTATAAGTTATTCAAGTCAGAAATATTCTCGACTTGCCTCGTGAATAGCAATTATTATAGAATGGTTGGGAAAGTTACTACTACTGTTTGTTTACTGATCTCCATGAGATAGTCATATCACCACATGTGAAAATGTATCTTGTTTGTGATTTGCCTTTGCAAGGGCCAGACAAATATTCCACATTTGCATAGCTAGTAAGTGGTAAAAAGAATCTTTTTGGATAAAGTAGTATAATGTCGATTGTCCATTAGAGATAGCGTAATATATGTGTGACCATGCCGGTGGAACCCTGCACGGCTCTCCTTACCGGTGCGTGGAAGCACACGAGGAGTCCCGATATGGTTACGACGAAGATGGTGAATCCGGAGAAGAAGACTAGACTCGGAAACACCAAGGAAAGATAAGAAAGGATAAGGAAAGGAGTCGCCACCTAGTCTTTTAATGGAAAGACGAGGAAAACCAAACACAAAAGAAAACCATGAAGAAAATAAGATGAAGAAAACATGTATGCTTCGTACCAAATGGATGAAATGCAAAGATCAATGTGGGCTAGAGAAAGGATAAGGATTTTTTTTAAGCATGGGGAAGGGGTTAGGCACCCCCATGCGCTCGAGGAACTCGGTCTTTCTAGGTTTTTTACTTGCTAAATGGTCTATTGGATGTGTGCTTGCCTATTCTGAATGCGTATGCTAAAGTTGACTGGAAGACATGTCAAATCAAAGAGAAGAAATGAATAAAAAGGAAAAACTTAATCCGAGGGACAAATGTAGGCATTGAGAATGCCGCTTTACTGTACGCAAGTGGGCGATGAGGAAAATCGTGAAAATCGAGAAACTCTCTGAAAGCGTCTCGTAAATTAGCAGAAATTCGAAGAAATCAGAGAAAATTAAATTGGGAAAAATAATCCTCATTCGGAACAATGTCGGCATTGTTAAGCCTGTTAATGTACGCCTTCGGACGATGGAAAGCCAAATCAAATCAAAAAACGCAATAATCGGAAGAAATCCGGGAAATGATGGAAAAAACAAGCTTGAAATGAGTTAGAAATGTATGCATGATGTAAGGAAGAAAGCATGAGAAAACATGCATGAAAAAGTGCAACAAAATGCATGTAAGAGTGTAAGAATGTAAATTCCAAGGGCCCTTGCGTAAAAAACCCACATTTTGAAATAAAACTGAAATTCTGAAGCTAAATCACCAAAAATACGTAGAAAAGCACATTTCATGTAATTTTGAAGAAATCTGGGGTCAAATGTGCAAATCTATGCATTTTTGGTCAAATTGAAAATTCTTATGGGTCAAAATGTAATTCTGCTATCAAAACATGCATTTAATGCAATTCCATGGAAATTCAAGGTAAAATATGCAAGAAAAAGAGTCCATGATTGAGAACAGAAAGTTCTAGGGACAATTCTGTAATTTTATCTTAGAAAACATGCATTTAGTGTGAAATCAATAAAGTTCAAGGGCTAAAATGCAATTTAAGTCATATCTGTGCAAATATTTGAATTCTCAGGGTTTAATTTGCAACTTTGACAGGAAAATATGCTTTCAAAGGAATTTTAATGAAGCTTAGGGGTTTAAATGCAATTTAACCAGAGAAATATGCTTTCAGAATCATTTTCATGAAACTTAGGGGTTTTTGTCTAATTTTTAAGCCTGGAAAACATTATTAAGAAAGCTCAGGAGGCACATTGTAATATTTTCAAATCAAACTTTATTCAAGCGATTTTAAAAAAATGTGGAGGGACCTTATAGTAAGGAAAATGACGTATTTGTAATAAAATAAGGACCAAAATGTAACAAAACAAAAGTCTCAGAAACTTAATCAAAGAAAGCTTATTTTTATGGAGGCTTGGAGAGACAAGGCGATGCAGGAGGCGCACGATCAGCGACTGTTTACAGTCTTCTTCCCCGACGATGGCGACGTTGCGTGACTCAGGCGATCTTCTAGTGGAGGCTTCCGCAGCGTCTGGAATAGGGTTTTGATGGGTGGAGAAGCAAGAGGGAGGCCTGGGAAGGAGGTTCGAGTACTCTGGAGCCAGGATCATGTCCTACACTCACACCCCTACCTAAGCCACCGGAGAATCGCTCTGGCGAAACCTGGAAGCTCGATTTCAACTAGAGAAGACCTCTGGCTCTGTTGGAATCGATCAAGGGAGACAGAGGGAAACTTAGGAGAGCATTCTTAACATGAATGGAGGTCTGTAGAGGGTGTACCTGGTCTGACAGTGGAGTTGATGGTTGGAGCTCGCCGGAGATGACTGGAAACTCTGAATTCTCACCTCCATGAGCTTCCTCTTGCTCTAGGATCACTCTAGTAGCTCTGGTTGGGAGAAAAAGCTTTAGGAAGCTCCTCTCTCAATTTTCCAACATTCTCTTTTTCACTTGCAAAAAGGGCTATTTATAGACTTCCAAATGGCTTGGTTGGTTGTTATGGCTAGAGTGGAAGGTGGTTAAGGTGGTTAAGAAGAGGTGGGAAGTGGTTAAGGTGCTTGGAGTGAAGTGGGAAGTAGTTAAGTTGGTTAAGAAGTAGTGGGAAGTGATTAAGTTTGTTGGAGAAAAGTGGGAAGTAGTTAAGTTTGTTAGAGAGAAGTGAGAAGTTGTTAAGTTTGTTGGGGTTTGACTTATGACTTAGGGTTTGACTTATGATTTATGGTTTGACTTAGGATTTGACCTAGGTTTAGGGTTTGGATTAGGCTTTTGAATTTAATTTAGGTCTTAACCTAGGATTTAAGGTTTGGATTAGGGTTTAACCTAGGTTTTAGGGTTTATTTAGGGTTTTGTTTTGCATTTTAGGGTTTTTTCTAAGGTTTTATGATTTGGTTTTGTATTTTAGGGTTTTCCTAGGATTTTTAGGGTTTTTAGGGTTTTCCTAAGGTTTTTAGGGCTTTTAGGACTTTCCTAGGGTTTTTAGGGCTTTTAGGACTTTTTAGGGTTTTGTTTGGTTTTTCAGAGTTTTATGTGGAATTCTGTTAGGATTTGGTCCATTTGCAAGCATATTGAGGTGTCTACAATATGCTTTACTCTTTTCTAATGTTGTTCCATAGGAGTAGAGCTATATCTAGCTAATAGATTCACTACGAATGTAATGTCAGATCGTGTATAATTTATTAGATATGTGAGTGCACCTATTGTACTTAGATGTGAGACTTCAAACCCTAAGATCTTCTTCCTATCTTTCAAAGGATGAAAGAGAACCTTCTCCACATTTAGTGATTTGACAACCATAGGTGTGCTAAGTGGATGACACTTTTCTATATGAAAATTCTTCAGGATTTTATTTGTATGTGTCAATCGATGTATTACTATATCATATGGTAAGTATTCCATTTGTAGACTTAGACAAAATTTGATTTTATCGAGATCTTTCATCTTAAATTCTAAAATCAGTAGAGTTGTAGTCTTATTGACATCTTCAGAAGTTCTAATTATATTCAAATCATTGACATATACAACTATGAGTACAAAATTGGTACTCAATGCTCGTGTATATATGTATGGCCAAATTTCATTACTTTGGAATACTTGCTTTTGGAGGTAATCATTTAATTTACCACATGTGGTGGGAATGTTTCAATCTATATAGTGATCTTTGTAGCTTGACAAAGTAAATACTTCTAGACTTACTCATTGGTTTCTCTTATAATTTAAAACCATCAAGGAGTTTATTGCATATATTTTTATCTAAATCTCTATAAAGATATGCTATTACAACATTTATTAGGTACATATCTAGATTTTTGTAAGCTACAAGACTAATTAGGAATCCAAAGATAATTGCATGTATGACTGGAGAGTATATTTCCTCATAATAGACTCCTAGTTTTTACTAAAAACCTTAGGTTACAAGCCTTACTTAGTAGCATATAATTTCACTCTTTTCCTTTCTTTTACGAACAAACACCCATTTATATCTAACAGGAGTAACACCATTTGGTGTTTGGACTATTGATCCAAAGACTTTGTATTTTGTAAGTAAATTTAACTCAGCTTGTATTGCTCTTTTCTACCTTGGCCAATCACTTCGTCATTTACATTCAACGACAGTTGTTATTCTATTTCCTTGTCACTGTTGGTAATAGATAGAGAAATTTTATATGTAAAGATATTATTGATAGTTATTTGATTTTTATTTAACACTTTCCTTGTATGTACATAATTTATTGATATCTCGGTATTTATAGGCAACACCTCTTTTAGAGGTTCAATATGTGGGGAATTGTCGATATATAGGAGCACAATTTCTTGCCTGATTTGTAACTATTTTGCTAAAGTGTTGGTTACTTTTATCTTTTGAGATATTTTGTCTTTTGCATCGAACGGTATGCCACATTTTAAAGGTTAGCTAGACGTTTGAACCATTGGCATTACATTATGTCCTTAAGGACATCAATCCTTGTTGAGGTGTTTGTCGTAGGGATGTAGGATTTGACAATCATCTAGTTGTTTGTAAATACATCTAGTAATTGGTGAGCAATTAATTGGAAGTGTAAAATCTACTAGATTTCTGGCTTACATTGTTTAATTTGTACATGGATTAAAATGTGATGGTTGGGAATTTTCCCATGTAATCAATTGTCGTGTTTCAGGCATTACTTTTGTTTCTTCCATTTTAAGGAAAAAAAAGACTTATCAAATTAATAGTCTTCAAAATGTGTCTTGAATAGATCCTTAGTAAGGGGTTTAATGCATTTGATAATTAATGGAAAATCAAATCCAACATATATGCCATGTTGTCAGTGACAATTGAGATTTTATTAGAAGCGGGAATCAATTTGGAGTTTTTTAATAGTAAACTCGGCTAATCCATTTTGAGTGTGAGCATGTACTACAGGATATTCAACTTCAATGCCAATTGAAGTGCAAAAATGTAAGAATAACTTACATGTAAATTCTTTTGCGTGAGTTTGTTAGATTTTTTTAATTGGGTAATTTGGAAAATGAGCCTGTAATTTTATAATTTGAGCTAATAATTTTACAAATGCTAGATTACAGGTTGAGAGAAGACATACATGAAACCATCTAGAAGATGCGTCATTGAGAACCATGAAGTACTTAAATCGTCCGCTATGGGGTGAATAGAACCATATATATCCTTCTAAATTCTCTCTAGAAAAAATGGAAATTCAACATTAACTTTAAGTGGTGATGGTCTAGTAATCAATTTGCCTTTTAAGAGAGTAGAGCATGGGAAATTGTTACATTGGAGGATATTTTGGTTCTCCAAGGATTGCCGATTCCTAATTATCCTTTGCATCATAGTTGATCATATGTGTTCCTCATTAACTAAACATTAAGTGGTCATAAGAATTCAAGTCAACTAAGGCATGTGTCTTTAAGTTATAAATTATGATGTGATAAAGGTCAAAGAAACATGTTGGGACAATTTCTAAAATTACTTTCCTTGCTTGGGGATCGAGAAGTTATAAAAAGAGATTCTTTTCCATCTTTATCATCTATTTTAAGGTGATATTCATTAGCACAGATGTCTTTGAAACTAATCAAGTTTCTTTATGATTTTGAAGAGTATAAAGTCTCCATAAGGAAGAGTTTAGTTTTATTTAGAAGGAATACAATTATTTGATTTGACCCTTTTATCATTCTAGATGTTGTAGATATTATGTTCACACATGTTTCAAAAAGAAAAATGTCTTCGAAGAAGGTTGGGTCCTTGAGAATTGAGTATGTAATAACACATTACACTAAGCATGTAATAGATTTAAACATTTATCATAAAATAATAGAAACAATCATAGGAAATTTATTTTAATATTTAAACATTATCATAAAATAATAGAAACAATCATAGGGAATTTATTTTAATAAAATGCAAATATCCAAGAAACAAATAAACATTAAAGATCGTTTGACGCACTCAATACATAAAATGAGAATACAAATATTTGGAACAAAAAGAAATAACTTAAGCATCCATCATAGTCTAAAAAAAACATAGATAATAAAGTATAATAGCCAAGTAGACATATAAAATGGGTCAACATAGACAAACTTGGTTTGGAGGACGACCAAGGTCGGGTTAAGCCTCCGCGTAAAGGACCTTGATCCAACTCTAGCCCTTCAATGCTCGTTGAACTGAGCTTGGAGGATTAGGTTGTGTTGGATCCTTAGGCTTCACTTGAGGCGGGTGAATAGTGAATAGCAAGATATTTTATAAATTAAATATTTATACTTTAATCTCAAGCAAATAGAACAATGATTTGAAAAGTAATCTAATTCATGCAAAGAAGAAGATGAGAGGTAATGAAAAAATGCAGAGAATTTTATAGTGGTTTGACTCAAACCTCGGCCTAGTCCACTCCTCGAGAGTTCCCTTTAACTACTTAAAGTAAACACTTACTTGAGAGGCAAATCCTTAGCTACACCAGCAAACTGCGAAACCTTATCCTAATCAGAGAATTACAATGATTGCTTGATTACACAACCTTGAATCTTTCACGCAAGTGCCAATTTCTTGATAAGCTCTTTGAATCAGTGGACTTGGGAGAAGAATGGCTAAGAATGTGAATGGAGCTTTTAAGCAAGGGCCGTAATATGAGGGGAAAGGGATTAGTAGTGCTTGATGAACTTAAGGGGTGATTAGGAGGCCTTTTATAGGTTTAAGGAGGGAAAATATTGTGTCTACCGGCTAGTACAACGGCTAGTTATTTTGGAAGACTGGTCATGTTTCGGAGAGCCATTTTTCTTTGCAATAGTGCTTCTCACGGGCAATTCGGTATGCCGAAATAACTTTGGTATACCAAAATCTTCTGATTCGAAATGCCGAAAGTTTCCGGTGTGTCATTTTGATTTCTACTTCTATCCTTTGCCTTTTGTATTTCAGTGTGTCATGTCATGTATCGATTTTTCCTGATTCGGTATGTCGAATTTGTTCGAAGTATCGATTTTCATCTTACAATTACAGAAGTTCTCAAACCACTTTTTCTCATACAGTATACTGTTACTTTTTGGTATGTCATTTTTACACCATTTTTGAATCAATAATAAGTACAACAAAACTTTACACTTTACTAGAAGGATTATCATAGAATTCCTTTTTGCTTTCTTCATCTCTGCCACTGTGATGATTCACCTGTATTTTTTGATACAGTAATAATTCAACAATAATTCTCAAATTATTTTGTTAGATTACTTTTGTTATCATCAAAATCATCATAAATTACTCTTTTATTCTAACAGGTTGGACCTAAACCTTTGGCCTTTTTCACTTGTGTATTTTAGAAATTATTAAAATAGTCGTCATAAAAGTTGTATAACAAAATATAATTACAAAATTAATAGAAATTCATTGAGAAGAATTTTCTGTCTGTCATAAAAGTCGTATCCTGTTCTTCTAATTCGTCGTTTAACTTCAAATTTTGAATTCGATTTACAATGTTATACTAGTCTTTTAGATAAATCGGAACTTCCACTGATTTTTCTAGTAATTTACATTTTCTATCGCTTAAGACTCTTTTACCTGTAGAAAAAGCAGACTCCGATGCCATGGCGGATGTTAAAATTGTTAATAAACTTTTTGCCAAATATGAAACAATAAGATATTTGTATGAATTAGTAGACCACTAACTCAATACATCTAATTCAATATTTTTGTTAGAACCAAAATTACATTCTAAATAAGTTTCTAATTCACTATCACTTGTTGATTTAAAATATTTATCTTTTTTGTTTTTTATTCTACTCCATATTGTAGAATCATTATCATTTTCTCTTATTATAGAAAGAGAGTGAGCAGTAACTATAGAATTATTACTACCACCAAATTGATTAATATATTCGTCAAAAAATTTAAGCAAATTGTCTTTAACTTTAGAATTAAATTTATCTACTTGGTCAAGTTTATTAATATCAGTAAAAATTTCATCAATTTTTACCATGTAAGTGACTGATCTATGCTTAGGATTCATTATTATTGCTAAACACCACTACATTGGAGGTTCTTTCCAATAAAAATTATATTTTTGTTCTATTATTGCAATAATATGTTGAAAACATGGGACATCTCTATATGATGTAAAAACAATGATACTTTTAAAAAGATTAAGTAAAAGACGAGAACTAATAGGAAAATATTGTCCAGACAAGTGTTTAGTAGTAGAATAAAAAGGTTTTTAAAACCTTATGAATTATAATACAATTATTCTAATCATCATCATTTAAAAGATCATTTGATTTTCTATTATAATACATTGTAATGAAGTTACAATAAAGTAAACATAAACTTAACATATTATATGTTGAACATCCATTTTAAATTTCCTAGGTTTGATGTATTATCTACACATAATTGTCTAAATTCTTAAAATCTTTTAGATGATGTTTGAATATATAAAATAGATGATCTAATATTTTCTACATATGGTTTAATACATTGTATACATTCTTGAACAAATAAATTAAGAATGTGAGGACTACATCTACAATAAAATAAATCACCATTTAGCATAGATTTTAAATTTCTTTTGAATATATCTATTACAACATTATTATTAGTAGCAATATCAAAAGAATTTGTATTAATATTATTATTTATTTTAAACTCCCTAGCAATTTTTTTCTATAAAACTTGCAATAGCTTTACTAGTATGTGGATGATCAAATATTTTAAAAGTAATTATTCTTTTTTATAAATTCCAAGATATTTCTATCCAATGTGCAGTTAAACACAAGTACGGAAAATCATTTGGACCCTTCCAAACACCATAAGTTAGTGATTTTTTACGTAATAAATTAAAAAACATTTGAATTAAAATATCCTTATCTTAAATAAAGTGTTTGTGTATTATATTCTTAGTTGTATGTTTAGAATGACTTTTAAATTATGGATCTACAGAGGAGCTAAATTTTTTATTTTTAGAAAATATAAAAGGTTGCTCCTCTTGAATCATGAATTTTGTTAATCCAAGTATAGTTTCTTCTATAGAATATTTTCAATTAATCACACCACTAGATCCTACTTGCAAATTTGCAATTGATCTTGTTTAAATTTATTTTTTTCTTATAATTTTTTTTTACTTTACAATTTAGAAGATGCCTAATTAAATGATCATTACCCCCTCCATCCTCCCTCCTTTTTACAGCTAGGGTCCTTATCATGTGATTAATTCATAATTTATGCATATTTTATTTCCATATTTGTCTATTTTGTATATAAATAATATTACTCGAGGTGTTTTGTGCAAATTTTGCAGAACTTGAGGGCTTAGAAGGAATCTACGAAAAATAAGGGAGAAAAGAATAATTGTGTCGGAAAAGAAGAGATTTTTTTGGAAAATTCTAGAACTATGTGAAAAGTTCAAACACACATTTTTCATGTGCCTAAATACTGGTAAAATATCAGTCAAACTGTGGAAAAGTCAAAGAAGATCTTGGATGACATGGATGCGTCCTAAGTGCCCGAATGACACCTCCCAGTGCCTGCACTAGATATTTTTGATTTGGTCTTCTTTGGATAAGATTCTCACGTGTAAATATCTTGTATTCAAAATTCAAGATTAAATTTTGTATTCAGATTTGCCTCTGACATAAGCAAGTTATTGTAAGCATACAAAAGGACCCCTTATGTAGATCTATGGAGCCCTAAGGAAGGAAGGAAGGTTTTAGACTCTCTTTCTTTTCTTATATTTTTGGAGATCCTGAAGATCATCAGTGTAATCTAAGATTTCGTTCAATAAAAAGTTTTTTTATTTAATTATGTCCTCTCTTTTTTCTTCTCTCTCCTTCTTTTATTTTATTATTTTGCGTAATCATGTGTGACTAATCTTCTAGATCTATAATTGATATGAAGTTTATGTAATATTATATGTCATGATTAAATTGCTCTATGTTTTCTCTTTATGCTTAATGCTATGAATATGTGGGTTGGATGTATATTACATACATCATTCAATGGATCGAAAAACTTTGATAGATTAACATTAATTTCATCTTTTTAGTTTATGCTTAGGAAAGCTTTAATTGGGGGTTGTGTTTATAATCTCAATTCCATCATTTGTCATTTAATTTAATTTGATTTCTGTGTTTTTATTCCTTGACGTGATAGTCTATGATGCATTGCATATAGATTATGCTTGTTAAAATAAGAATCATTGAATCAAATTATTTAGATCAATCAGAAAACATAGAATGAATTTAATCCTGCATTTATATTTACATGAATGGATTCAAAAATCCTAGTTCTTCATTTATTCTGAATTTTTTCTTAAGTGTTTAGTCCTTAATCAACATCTCTCGTTTTTCATCTCAATAATTGATAGTAAAGCTTTGATTCTAAAACACTTTTCTCTGTGGAATCGACCCGTATTTGCCACGTACTATATAGTACGTCGTGCACTTGCGATTATTAAATAAAACACATCACCATGATAATTATGATAACATGTTTTATCATCAATTGAGTCTGGAGTTAAATCTTTTCAATAAGGAGTTGATCTTCTTCTAATTTTTTGGGTGGTTGTGGATTTGGTTTCTAAACCTACATTTTTTATGAAATCTTGGGTTAGGATATCTTGGTTTGATGAACTAGCTTGTAACTAATTAAAATAATAAAAAAAGTAAAATAAAAAATTAGAGGGTAAAGAAATAAAAAAAATTAGAGATATTAAATGTAGAGGAATTTATAGAGACAGAGGCAGAATGATGGAGCGTGGAAGTGGTAGATTAGAATCGTGAATGTCAGAGTGGAAGTATAGCACTAGTAATATGTAGAAAAAGTAGAGAATAGTTGAAAATATAGAGATTATTGAAGAGTTGAAAAGTTGTAAAGAAATAAGATGGGGTGGGGGTATTTATAGGAAAAGAAGAAAGGAAGAGAATTAGAAAAGTTTTAAAAAAATTGAAAAAAATAAAAAATAAAACACAACTATTGGCAATGGTTGGAAATTGCAACGGTTGGAAACTCCAGCCGTTGCAGACTGGGCTTGGGCTCTTGCTTACCTGGCCCCCGACCCTACCTATCTTGGCTGGAAAAGAAGGGCCAGGTCAGTCTGACCTGGGCCTCTGACAGACCGGGCCGCCCATGGGTCACTCGACCTTTTTACCTCTATAGTCAAGTACATCATCATTGGAAAATTAATCAGACATGAAATTAGTTGGATCTTCAAAAATAACAAGGTTAGTCAAAATTATAGTGGCTTTATTTTTTTGCTCCAGGTTTTCATGGTAAAGATTCTGAAAATATTTTGAAGTAGACAAATGCAGGACTAATATCGAGTCATACCACATTTAATGTATTTATCTTCATAGTTCTTCTAGGACTAATGAGATGGTTCATTTTTATTCTTCCTCCAGGTATTGTTAAATTTTGCTTTGCTTTTGGCTTTGTCTTTGTGTTTGGATTGAGATCTACCATAATTTTGGTTGCTAGCAAAGTTTCTATTTCCACTAAAATTTTTGTTCTTCCCATTTCAAAAATTTCCACTATTCTAGGATGATATTGCATGTGCTTTAGGCATTGTAGCATATCCAGTTGGACGAAAATTGTGATTCTTTAGAGGTAACTCATTGTTTTGCTAAGCAACAAGTAAACAAGATAAAAGATCATAATATTTGTCAAATTTACTCTCCTGATATTGTTGTATCAAAATGAGGTTGTTTTTTTGAAAAGTAATGAAAGTTTTTTCTAACATGTTAGGATCAATAATCTTATCATCACGCAACTGTAGGCGTGAGGTGATCTTACAGAGAGTTGAATTATATTCAACAACGGACTTGTAATTTTGGAGTTTAAGTTGCATCCATTTGTAATGAGTTTGTGGGAGGATTACAGTTTTTTAGTACTTGTAGCATTCCTTTAGTTTCTTTTAAATGATTGCTGAGTCATTGATTATAAGGTATTCCATCTTCAGGTGTTAATGAAGATAGTAGCGTATGAAAATCGTTGCCTTAGCCTTCTCTCGGGCAAAGCATTCATTTTATTTCATTACGGTCTCAGTTAGTTAATGCCTTTGCGCTAAGATGAATTTCAACATCTAATGCCCATAATAAATAATTGTCCTTAGAAATATCAAGGGCAATGAACTCAAGTTTTTCCAAGTTTGCGGCAATCTATTAAGTGGCAAGAAAAATATGATTCAATAATCATAAAAGATTAAATTGTTACGAAGATTCTAGAATTTAATCTCACGTGGATGCAATATTCAAGAATTAATTATATAATATTTCATAACCCCATAGAGAAATTGGACTAATTACGTTTAAAATAGATTTAATCATGCTGAATTAATTTTGTAACATGTTAAAAGCAATAAAACATGTTTTATAATAGCATGGCTATCATAATAGATAAAAATTATTGCGTGTAAGTCTAATTTGTCCTTAAATGTAATTTATAATGTAATTTTTATTCATTTAACAAAAAAATCCACAAAAAATATATGGATAAAGTAACATTCCATAATATTAGATCCCAAAATTTCAATGTTAATTCTCATACAACATACTCTGTAAAATTGTATTAACATCAAAGCGCAAGACTAAGGACTGGAATGTAATTAAAATACATATCAAAAGTTTATTCTAGTTTAGAACTACACTGTATTTGGAATATAGATCTATTGATGTGCAAAATTAAATAATTTCTAGGGTTTATAACCAAAAATATGTAAACTTCATAAAGTTTTCTTTAATTATAAAGGACTCTAAAGCAACAAATAGAGAACTTTATGGTATATTTATTAATTCTGGAAAGCTGAAAGTATTTTCTTAATAAAGATAGGACCTAGAATTAATGAACTGATATTGTAGAGACTAAAATGTAATAACAATAATAGGAAAACCTTATTGGATTTCTACCAAGAGGAGGGAGAGCTAGCGGCGGCAATCGTCGATAATGGCTAGAAGTGGTAAGAAAACGACCGACAATGGCCACAAAAGATAGGAAGACGAGCAACAAATGCTGAAAAATCTAATGATCAAAGTACAAAAGTCTATTTTCTTTGATTTTAGGCACAAAAAGAACGTAAAATCATAGTTTTTTTTTTATCGATGTATTAAAAGAATTAACCTTTGTAGAGAAACTATTTTAAAATCTTAGACAACATAGGAGAATAATCACTTGTCGGTCTTCACATCCCAAAAACGTGTTGGTAACGTGTTGTCATCGTGAAACGAGTAAGAAGATAAGCAAATGGAGGAAATGTAAAACCTAAAGAGTATATGGAGGCACAAGACTTTCTTTTTTATTTATAGATAAACATAGGACCATAATGGATATAAGAAGAAACATATGATAATTACAAATATTTCATAACAATAGGAAGGAATTTTCAAATTGTTTCATTCCCACTAGATTTTTTGTCCCAACTTTATATCCTCTCTATTTCTAAAGTTAATTATGACCTAATCTCAAAATCTATATTATTTTAAAAAGTAACGGTTTTTGTGATTTAAAATATTGAGAGAATGTCACATGGATTAAGAATACATTGAGAGCATACTACATGGTTTGAAAGTATACTAAGAGCATGCCACATCACATGACATTTGGCTCTTTATCTACTCATATCAAATCAAAAAATGCCATGTCATGAGTCTTATCGTCTACAAAAATTGTGAAGACCCATTTAATTTTAAAGTAATTAATTGTATTAATGCACCAAGCATGAAAAAAACTATAACTTGAACTTTTTTAACATTTGGTATTCCTTAAAAAATATCTCTTATTCTTATTTACTTCAAGTTAGATAATATTTATTTACATTCAATTTTATTTTCACTTCCACTTTACCTATCTATATATACTACTTTAAAATAATTAACAAAGTGATGTTTTCAGTCCCTTGAAATATTACTATAGACAGCATGGCAACTCTTTCAAAAAGTATCGTTTGACTTTGCATATGTTGATTTCTTATTAGAAGTTGACATATGACAATATTTGGTTTCTCAATGTTTTTAAAATTACAAACATTGCACCACATAGGAGATAAAATATTTTTAAATTTAATCAACTAATTTATTGTAAGCTACTTAATGTACTTAAGTATTGACATAGTTATTCTTGAACTATCATAATTACTAATAATCTTAATACCTAAATATATATATATCTATACTTTGCTAAAAAGGGAATGAAAGTATTTTTAATGTATGTTAGTATTTTGTCATTTAATATCAATAATAAAAGTTTTTTAATTTATAGTTTTAACTTCACAATAAAACGAGAGAATGACTACATGTTTGTTAATCTCATTTCCTTATTAAAAAAAAAGCACTTTAGAAGGTAATGCATTGAAAGGTTCATAGGTGTACTCGAGATGAAGTGAAGAAGGTAGATCGATGATAGAAGCTTTGGATGGAACCATATGATGTAGAAGTATTACGTATGGTTTCCTGAGATGGGAGTAACTATTCACTGGTGTTTCAGAACAACCATCGAACCTTTTTAAGAGAGGAGAGAGGATACTTGTTTTTTGGACTTTGTGTTCTAGATGTGCTCGTACATTAGGCTTATAGCCATATTATTAATTTACTTGTAATTTCTCTTGAAATGTTTTTGAGCTATTAGAGGGAAGAAAGCTGAGACTTTTTGATAGTACTGGTGAATTAAATGGCCACGACTTAGGAAATCTTAGTCTTTTAATTTATAATGTCAAGTCCTTAATAATCTAAAATTTTAATAAATGAAAATATGATATTTTTTGTTGCATTAGATAATCCAATATAGATGAAAATCATTGATTTTCAAATAAGTTTATTCGTTTTTCTTTTAATAAATTCATATTGTATATTTCTTAAAATTTTATATATTTATTTTTTACTATTATTTTGAACATTGCACATGCTTGTTCAGCTAGTAAATAAAAAAACTCCAGTCTAATATACTAATGAGAGTCTGAAAACTCCAGTACTAATTTGACCAAAGAGACTTCATGGACTAAATTATATTTAAACGCGCAGTCCAAGTAATTAGATTTAAGCCTCATTGACAATCCACCAATTTAAGAGAACCGAGAACGAGAATAACTCAATCATGTCTCAGACTGTACTTGATTTATGCCTAACTTTAACATCAATCTACCAACATAACTGGCAACAATTATGGAGACCAAACTGAAAAAAAGGCTTATCTTTCACAAGTTGAATCAAACCTCATATTTTATATCAAAATATTTCAATACGTTAACCACTCATTTATGTACAAAAGTTTTCAAAAATGCTGATCTTAAAAAAACTATGGTTGGTTTTTTTTAAAAAAAAAAATACTATTTATGAGAATACTCGATTCTCTCGTAACCAAGAGAATTGAGATGACAATATTTCTCACTAAAGGTGCAAGCCAACTTAATATTTCTGGATACAGAAACTTTTGATGGCAGGATAGAATCGTCTTCATGCATACTTTCTGATATAAAACGTCGGGGCATGTGCAATGAGACATATTGCACCATTGAGTGGCTCAACCATCATTTCATAAGAATGTGTTGTTCTCTGTTTAGAATACTAGGTAATGTGTTGGTTGAGAAAGAGTTCCAACTGTGTTGGTTGAGAAGGAGTTACAACTTCCAACGTGATCAGCAGGATTTGAACTTAAAAGAGAGATGTGAAATACATTTCTTAACTACTTGAGATGGTTGAGGGGTCTTCATGCATTTTCAATATTTCTTGGTTTCGAAACGGGAGAGGAACAAAGCCAACTTGAATCATCTCGGTGAGTCCATGCATGGGGTTTACATGCTGCTGCTACGTGCTACATCAATCAACACGTACAAAAATGGCTTAGCGCCTAAATTTTTCCAGTAGCCGAGAAAAACCTCGTACTTTGCGTACATGTTCTGCGATCACAGGTCCATTTTCCTGGTGGATTAAGATAGCACAGGCCCGAGCGAGTATCAGATGTCTGATGGAAAATGATATGTTTTGTTTTACTACGTTCTCTTCCAAATCACATATTCTGTGCATGAAATCAACACACTGAAAACGTCAACGACTGAGGATATCTATGTTCATTACGTTGTCGTAGATAGAAGAATGTTCGTCTTACTTGCTTCCTCGTATTTAAATTAAAACGATTAAAATCTCATTGTGGAGAAACTCTATCGTGGGTGGGAATTAATGGCAACAAGCATGAAATATCATGTGTAATTTATAATTTATTTGAAAATTATAAAATACAGTCCGAGCTGAGGATATAGGTCTCTGGGGGTCTCATTTTTTCAGATTTATAATTTATCTGAGAACTCTTTTCATTCCTCTCATTTCCATGAACAAAGAAGGGAAAAAAACACGGACGGTACGTACCAAATGAGTTTCCCTCGTTCAAAACTTGTATTGGGGACCTTTAAATTCCACATGCTTGAAGATTTTGACCATATTCGTAATGACTGCAAAAATGTCTCTCTCGGTATGCGTCGAAGGGAAGGCTTCATCCTCAAGCCATTCCTCCGATTCGGCAGTTATCCATATCACCACCTAATACGCTAACAGTTGATGTGCCCAAGTAAACAAACATTCCAACAATTTGAAGGGAAGAGTCCTCTAACATAAACCTACACAGAAGAAAACAATAATAATAACAATGACAGAACCCCTTCTTTATTTTTGTTGTATACGTAGAGCCCATTCTGCAGCCATGCTACACAATTTAGTTATTTTAAAGTTTTTTTCCCTTTGACATGCCCATCAATCAATCTCTCGTAATTGATGCGCATCAGTGCTGGATTCGCAATCAAGAGTAATATTTAATAGGAATTTTTGCTTGAATATCCTTAAAAACATGGTAAATAGCTCTTATTTTTTTCTAAAACAATTAATTATTTGTATACCCTCATAATATCATTGTTATGCTTACAAATCCTTCCATTAGTTTGCCGTTAACACCAAATAATCAACCTTAGGTTAACTTCTAACTCAATTATTGAAATGACAAAAATATCCCTAACTAATTTAGTTTGAGTCTAACTCTCATTTCGTGCATTTTCCTTGTAGATAAGAGCCTCCAACGGTTGATGGCATAGGTGGTGATTTTTAACATGGTCCCAAGGCTCTTGGCACTACTGTTGTGGTTGATGCCGCAAGTGGCAGTATCAATGTTAGTAGGACGTCGTGCGGTGTTGAGGTGGGGCACAACGGTCGAGAGGTAGTGAGTGCTAATGGTGCCTCGACTTCTGTGGCACGTGGTAGTCAAGTCAAGTCAAAGATGATGTTGGTAGAATAGTTGGAGCCGACTATGTCGTTGGCCTCCGTGTGCCTAACATAGGTGTAGTTATCAATGTGTCGATGGGTGGCAAGTCTTAAGGCACCCGTTTAGCAGTGGCATCGGGTTTTGTGTCTACTCTTGTATCCAAATGCCAAGACTTGGTAGAAGCACCCTTGGGTGGACGAAGTGGGACATCTGATTGTGGAGTTGGGAGTGAAGGCTCGTCTTCTTCCTCCCCCTCATCATCTAGCTCCTATTGTTTATTTGATGAAGATGATTTCTTTCTTGCTCCCTCTCGTGAAGGCAGTGATGGCCCTAGTAGACCTCCAGATGACAACTCCTCTCCTTGTCGGACCAATGGGGTGTATCATGTTCAAGGCTCAAGAAGGGGAGCTCCAATACTTAATCACTGTGGGCGGTGGGGTGGCAAAAGGCATGCCTCCTAGCAGTGTCACCTGTCCTGTTTCGTGTCTCAAAGACCCTCTCCAAGGTGTGCTTCGTCCAACACCAATGGGCAAATCTAGTGTCCAGGAAGGGCACCACCACCTCCAACAGGGACGAGCGTGCCCTCTCTCACTCTAGTCTCAATCAGGTGGGAGATAGAATAGGGGTGGAATTTGATGATGGTGACGTGAAGGAAGCTATGGACAGATGGTCGAACATCCTTATGAGCTAATAGCTATGTGATCGGTGTGAATCCAGTTGGTAGGGGGCTCCCTACTTACTTACTTATGATAGCTCTAGCAACTGTCTAGTTCAATGGAGGTTAAGCCATAGGAGAATGATTTTTTCTTGTTCCAATTTACCAATCCTGGCAACATCAACGAAGTCTTGGAAGGAGATCCATGGTTTATTATGGGATGCCCACTTGTCCTCAAGCCTTGGTGTCCCAATTCAAGGTTCGAAGTTGATCAACTAAGGGTGTTTCCAGTATGGGTTTGTTTGTTGTCACTCTCGCTGTAAGTTTGGTCATCAAGAATGTTTGGGAAGATCACCAAGGTGCTTGGTCAGCGGATCATGATGGACGGACTAACGACGAAAGCTTCTTGATTGGACTATGCTTGAATTTGTGTTGAAGTGGGCCTAAATTTTGACTTCCCCACTTCAATCCCTATGCGAACAAGAGCTCTGGCAAGGAGGAGGACGTGTGAATTCATTATGAATGGCATCTAGCACCCTACCACCACTGCTGCACCTTCGCCCGTGAGGAGCATGCCTATGTTGTGAAGATCACAGTAGATTTGCAAACTAAGGAGGTTGTGATGTCCTCGAAGTGTGTTACAGTGTGGTACTCTCCTTAATCAAGCTACTTCAACTAGCCCAATGGTTGGGACTCTCCCGGATTGAATCCCCTCTGTTACGAATCATGGTGTTGCTCATGGCAAGGTTGTTGCCCCCCCATAAGGGCAAGTCTATGAAGATTGACGCTCTTTCATCTTTCGAAGCTACTCATTCCCAAAAGGTGAAATCCAAGAAGACTGGCTCATTGACCTCCAAGGCTGGGCAACCATCAAATCGCTTCACGTCTAGAGCAAAGCCCCTTAAGTCAAAGGAGTTCCATCCCTGCTCTAGATCTATTGATGGTGAGCAAGAGCCACCAAATGCTGAGGACGGTGTGTCGGATCCGCCAGACCTCTTACCTCCCCAATGAGGATCCTTTTGTGGAACGTGAGAGGAGTTAATTCTCCCGACCGTCGTCTCATGCTAAGGGAGAAGATTCAAATGGGAAACTACAACATTGTTTGCATCTTGAAGCATAAGCTTAAGTCTAATGCTGTTATCCAACATTTTGCTATGATAGTGTGACTTAGAGCTATAGTTGCATCCAATCTTGACCATGCCTTTGGGGGTCGTATCCTCATCTTGTGGGATGCCTCATCTGTGTCTCTCACTATGACTCAAGTGACGACGTAATCGATGTCATTTTGCATCTTTGCTATGGACAAGTCTTCTATAATGATTGTCGTCTATGTCTTTAATCGGCCCAAGGAAAGACTATATCTCTGGTTGGCCCTTTGTAGTTTGTCCTCCTAAGGTGATTGCCTAGTTTTTGGTGATTTCAACTATGTGCATTCAGTCAATGATCATGTTGGTATGGGTTCTCCAATTCCTTTTGCCAGGTTTGATTTCAATTCGTGGACTAAGGAGGAGGAGCTCGTGGAAATGCCAACATCTATTGGGTGGTTCATTTACGTTGGTCGTCTTGGTTAAGTGTTTCTAGATCCTTACTTCAAGGCATGATGTGGCATGGGCTAATTGGATGGGAGCTAAATATTTGTTGTGTGCTTCCATTTGGGAGGTTGCCATGGTTAGATGTCCTTCCTAGGCTTGGCGCAACTTCTTGTTGGTTCGATCAATTTCTTCACCCCTTATTGACCGACCCATCAGATCGTGGATTCCTGATTCGGGAGGAGGCTTCACTGCATCATTGGCCTAGGAAGCTATTCGTGTGAGGTATGACATGGTTCCTTGGTCCTCAAGTGTTTGGTTCAAGGGTCATGTGCCTCGCCATGCTTGCACTCTCTAGCTTGTCATGTTGGGACGAATCAAGACTCAAGAAAGGCTACAACATCGTGGGTTATACATTGTTTCACGATGTGTGCTATGTTGCTTAGCCTATGAAGACTCGCGCCACGTCTTTCTTCTTTGTGCCTTCTCCAATGAGGTGGTGCGCATAGCTACGACTCACCTTGGGGTCAGTCTGGGCACTGACTTAGAGGTCTTGAATCCTTAATTGCGTGCAACTCTAGCATCGTGTTTTGCTTGCGCTACCAGCAACAATTTTCTATGTTTGGCAAGAGAGGAATTGTTGTCTTGTTAACTTACATCATCATGCAAAGTTGTCAGACATTATCTAGGATCTTGTGTTCCGATTACTCTATCTTCGGTCTTGCCCCCAACCAGCTGCTCCATTTTTTGTGTCTAGTTTATCTCCTATCTAGGCTAGGTCTGCTACCTCTTCAAAGTTTTTGCTAACCAGTGTACTAGTTGATTCTGAGATATTTTTTGTGGGGTTGGGTTGGGACTCTCTAGTCCTTTGTTGCCGTTTGTACTTATTGCGTCATATGTTCTCTGCCTTATGTTTGCAATTGTGTTGTAACTTGTATACGATTTTTTGATATATATACACCAGTGTTCGTAACATCGAAACGTGTCAGCGAAATTTCGCTGACACATGTCGAGGTTTCAAATGAGGGAAACGACATATGGAAGAATATCTTCGTTTACTATATGTCCGTGTGTTGGTGGCGTGTTGTGCGTGTCGAGAGAAAGGTAGAAATTTCAACACTGTAAAAACACGTATCGACTGACACTCTTACCTTCAAATACCGACACGGACGAAACGATAGCTTGTGCAAGTCCCTTCGGTCCTGTGCCGTCTTTGCCTCCAGCCTCTTTCACTGTTCGTGTCCTCCGTGCCTCTGTGGCGTTTGCCCGTGCCCTTCGTTCGTACCCGTGAGGGATCCACCGCCTCTCGTGCCCTCCGTAGCCTATGCGAGTCCTGTGTCGTTGTGCGACTGTGCTAGTGCAGCCACCCACCCTCCTCAGCCTGCAAGCCTCTACGAGATCCGTCGCGGCGTCGCCTCCTGTGCCTCTGCACAACACTCCCTCCCGTGTGTGAACAAAGAGAGGGTGCGAGTTTTATTTATTTGTCCCGTGCATTTTCGTTTTCCTTAAAGTTATGTTTTATTTAACTATCTTTATATTCATCTTTTATATTTATCTGCATTTATTTATCTCCCTTTATTTATCTCATTGCTTTTATATTTATCATCTTTTGTATACCCATATCGTTTCATGTTTTGTTTTTATGCTTTTGTATTTTATTTTATTTTTTATGTTATTTTTTGTATTTTAATGTTAATAACATGATAGATTTAACCTAAAAATGATAAATCTAATCTAATAAAGGTAAAAGCTAACTTAAAAAATCTATAAAATCATTAAAAATCAGTAAATAAAAAACCAGTAAAATATTTATAACTTAAAAAGAAAATAGAAATTCAGAATATTTTGTAAATAATTAAAAAATCTAGATAATATTGAAATTTTTTAAAAACATTTAGATATTTCAAATTTAAGCAAAGAAACGAGGAAAATAGTAAAAAGTTGAAAAAATAAAGATATTTTTTGAAATTTTGTAGAAAATCAAAAATAATATTAAATGTAAAAATTATTAAATAAAATATCTAAAAAATTGTAAAAATCATAGAAAATTTAAAAAATAAAGAAACATATTTTTAATGCTTGAGTATTTTTTCCCTATAGTTAAGCTTATTTAATTTTTTATTTTCAGTCTTCACAATGTCGAGTTCTGATAGATTTCAAAGTAATGGAAGTGACAATGAGGAGAGAGTTGCTAGATCTGGAAATCCAGAATGGTTGCATGGTCATGTTGTCAACAACGATAGACAGAAAACAGAATGTAAGTACTATGGAAAGAGAATCATGAGTGAGGTTATTACAAGATTGAAGCAACATCTTGTTGGTAGATACAGTAATGTCAGTAGATGTAAGTCATGCCCAACTGTCGTTTGTGATCAGGTGAAGAGAGTTACTAAAGGACACAAAATCTAAGAAAAATAATAGGACGAAAAGGGATGAAAGATTTAAAAAGATTATGTTTGATGAAGGAGAGCGTAAGTCCATTGTTGTACCAGATTCAGATAATGATACAGTGTATCTTCTAAATTGTCAAACTCAAGATGTGAGAGACATGTATAGGAGAGTTATAATGGAGTCAAGAAATGAAGAATGGTATAAAAAGTAAATTCAAAGATTCCATGGTTTTGAAATTATTAGAGGAAGTGGAAGTGGCAGTGGCAGTGCACAGAAAGATAAGGATAAAGGTATTGTAGGAATGTTTAGAACATACAGTCAAAGGTATGACAATCCAAATTCAGTAACATGTAGAACTGAAAAGTCGAAGAAGAAGACTGTCAAAGGTATGTTTGGAAATGTCAAAGAGAAAATTGGTCAAGTTGTGGCCAAATACATGTTTCTTAATGATATTCCGACGAATACTACAAAAGGACCGTATCTACAACATATGTTTGATGTAGTGGCCAGAGAAGGTAGAGAGTAAAAGCACCAACTGATTATGATATAATGAACAAGTATCTTAAATTAGAAAAGGAGGAATTAGAAAGCTACATTGACAACTTGAAATGACAATGGCCAACCTATGGGATCACTATTATGTGTGATGGTTGGACAAGCACTACTAGGAAATATATTATCAACTTCATGGTCTACTGTGATGACCGCACAATTTTTCCAAAGTCCATTGATGCTTCTGATGTTATCAGAGATCATAGATATTTCTATAAACAAATAATGGAAGTCATTAAGCAAGTGGGATTGTCAACTGTGGTTCAGATTGTCACCGATAATGGCAGTAATTTCAAAAAAACCAGTGAAAAAATTATATCCAAGTATCCTATCTATTAGACACCATGTACTGCTCACTGTATTGATTTGATACTCAAGGACTTTGGTAGGACAAAGCTGATGGAGAAAACTGTTAGAAAAGCAAAGGTTGTAATAAATTTTATTTACAACCACACCTACCTATTGGTCTTTAAGAGGCCACCTGAGTATTGTGGTGGTGACTTGATTCAGCCTGGGGTTACTCAATTTGCAACAAATTACATTGCTCTCCAGTCGATGATTGATAAAAGGAGCAGACTAAAGTATATGTTTAATTCATAAGTCTGGTATAAATATCATGAGAATGATACTCCAATTGGTAAGAAAATAATTTCTATAATTAATAGTCAGTCTTTTTGGGAAGATGCTCGAAAGTTAGTAAGTATAATGAAGTCGATTTCAAAGGTTCTTTACTTTGTGAATGGTGATAAGAAACCTACAATGGTTTTCTTGCATGAGGCAATGAAGTTGACGAAAGATGCTGTGAAAGATGTAGCATACAGATTATCCAAAGGATACTTGAAGATTATCAAAGAAAGATGGTCCAACATGCTTTTTCACCCTTTACATGAAGTTGGTAAGTAGTTTAATATATATATTTATCTTTGTTGTAATTATATTTACATTATAATTGGTTGTTTAATTACTTTTCTTTATCAATGTAGCATGCTATCTGAACCTGCAGTACCAATACGATCATGATCTCGAGAATCGTACTGATTTACTATCTTCTATGAGATTGATAATAAAGAAATTGGAGCTAAATGTGGACATTCAAATATAAGCGTTGAATGAAATTAAATACTTTAGGAACCAAATGTTCAGATTTGGAGATCCTCAAGCGATTCGTGATCGTACTTCAATGACTCCAAGTAAGGATTTGTATATTATTTATTTTATTTCATAACATTACATCACAATATGAGTACTACATTAATAATCTAATATCATATTTTAGGTGAATGGTGGATACTGAATGGAACAAATGCTTCAAATTTAAGAAAAAGTACAATAAAGATTTTATCTTAAACTGCCTTAGCATCAGGATGTGAAAGAAATTGGAGCACATTTAATCTTATTCATATAAATAGAAGAAACAGATTGGGAACTCAAAGATTACATAATCTTGTGTTTGTGCACTATAACATGAGGCTGAGAATAAAATATATCAGAGAAGGAGAAGATAAGGATCACTTCGACCCAATTGATTTGGCATATATATACAATGAGGTCGAAGATGAGGATCCTATACTAGAGTGATTGCAAGGAAATGGACAACCAGTACTAGATGAAGAACAAGGTAGACCAAGTTCAAGAATTGCTACTGAAATGGGAATTGATGTTGGAAAATACATTAGTTCATCAGAACATTCTCGTAGTGGAACTTCAGGTTTAGGTGGTAAGAGTGATACAGATGATACCTCACAACCACTAGATGATAATGAAAGTGGTGACCGTGGAAATGCAACTCAACCTAGAACTAGAGACTTACGAGGAGAAAGTCAAAGGCCACTTAGTTCATTCACTAGAAAAGATGAATTCACACATGCCACACAAAATGAGCATCATAGAGCCCAACAACCATCAAGACCTAATCCTTTGTCGTATCATTATAAAAGAAAACCTCGTGAAGACATAACACAAGATTCAGATTCTTGGAGTAGTCATACTAGGGGAAGTCTATTAGAGTTATTTGATTCTCTGAATATACATGATCCTACTGACCCTTATGACTATAGTTCTTATGGAGATCGTTCTTACGAGTAATCAGATTATATATCTGAAAGTGGATGGACGAGAACTTCATCTTCTTATATCCTAAGCCAAAAAAGTGAATGGGATATAAGCTCCATCTTCAACTATGTACCACCACAAACAGAATATGAGCAACAACCTTATTAAGGTCCTTCAAGTTAAGATTACTTCCTTCAGCAGCCTCAACAAGTACTTATTGCACAATATCCACTAATAGGGTTCCTGATTCAACTGCCAATATCAGATTATCATTATTATATTATGGAATACCAAACATATTGTAGACACCCCGGTTTCTGGTCAGTGTTGGCAGACAAACCCAGCAGAGAGCGCAACTGGATGGCTGACCCGGATTTTCGCTCAGTTTCCGGTGTTTTCGAGTTGTTTCCTTTTCGCCCTTAGAACCACCAGACTCGCCGTGGCCCTACCGACTTCCATGCGATCCCGATAGCTTAGGGAGCGTAGTCCCTCCTCCGCCGGCATGGTCACACATATTATAGCCATATGTCTTGGAATAACTATGTATTGTGGAAGGAGTCCCAAATTTGACAACAAATTCATCGTACTCACAACATAGCTGAATAACAACATAATGTTGATGAACCAAGACATTCTTTCTGTTATTAAGCATATATGAGGTAACTTTTATTAGTATTTTTATTTTTAAACATTTATTACGTATTTTTATCTATTATTTATACTTCAGAATATTTGTATTAAGTCCATATTACATAATTCACTATGATACATGTTTAGAAAGTTGATCTAAGCAGTCTTAAATATAGATTATTGTTTACTTTAACTTATTCTAGAGTTTCAAAGTAAAATTCGAAGTTTTTTTTATTATTTTCATGAACTTCCGTAAATTTACCGTGTTTCCACTGACATTTCTACCGATATCTGATACGTTATCTATTTTTGTCGGATCGAAGTCTGACACGAAATCGATGTTTGGAACCATGATATACACACACTTTGGGAGCTTACCTTCTTTTTGCCCTGTAGAAAAAAAAAAGCCTCCAACGGCTAGCTTTTAATGGTCTAAAAGGAATTCATCTTTTTCAAAGATATACAAGTAACAAGGACAAAATGGTATTTTAAATGACAAAAAAGGAAATTAATGTCCTGTTTCCAACATCTGTTAACCACGAGGATATTGTAGTTATGATTATTTATTTATGACGACATATAAGTAGTTAACTAATTTTAAAACATATGCAACTTATTTACCATACTTCTAAGGATATTCAAGCAAAAATCCTAGCAAATAAGTTTGATTCCTACCAACGAGAAATCAAATGGATGAGTCGATCTTGTGAAATCAACACGATCCAGAATCATTTTCCAGCCCAATGATTTCAAGATCCAAACCTCAACAATTGACTTGCCTAAAGCGGTCCGCTCACCGGAAGGTGATGGGAAGGATGCACAACACGCAGATCATTCAACCTGATGGCAGCTTTCGGCGTGGGGAAGGCTATGGTGACACGTCAATGAGAAAACGAGATCTGTGACCTCAACAATTGATCATTGACGACATCCTAATGGTTTGCGCCTTGACTCTACGTAGAGAACAAACCATGTGCCCACGCCCATACCCCCACGAACATTGGTGGCAATGCTACTGCTCGGACGGCGTGGCAAGGACCAGAGGAGCTTCGAGGTGGCACAGGGGATGCTCTGGAGGTGTTAGTGAGGGTCGAGGCTGCCTGAGGTGCTCCCCCCACCTCTTGTGTCGATGACGGACGTTGTAGCAGTGGGGGCAACATTCCAGGGGCTGAGACGATGGTGAGGCTGCGTGGGGAGGTTCGTGGCGAGGCGAAAAGGCTCCCTGAATGATGGTTTGAAGCTGACGTGACCGGAAGGCTCCAATGGATTCTATGGTGGGGGTCGGTGGTCGGCAGAGCAGCAGCGGCGTTCCTGGCCACTACTGGTCAGGGAATCCCCTCCTGAGCAATGGAGGCTCAAGGAGGAGAAGGAGGAAGAGGGAGGAGAGGCCCCAAGGGCCTCTTCCTGTCTCCAGAGGCGATAGGCCTCGCCGATGGTGGTGAACCCACCACCGAAAGGGGAGACGACGGCGTGCAGGAGGGGAAATCTCCGACGAAACGCAACTAAAAGGTTAAGGGGAGCTCTATGGGCCTAACGGAGCATGATTTAAAGTTAAAAGGGGAGAGAAATTACTTGAGGTGATGATGACTCTGTAACTCCCGGCGAGTGATGGCGGTGCTCCTGGATCGACGACTCTGATCACGAAGGCTAGGGACTCTAGTGTAGGGGTGGCAACGGGTCGGGTCTGGATCGGGTCTACCTATACCTAGACCCAGACCCATCTTATTTCATGGGTCTGGACCCAGACTTATAAAGATAACGGGTCTGGGTCCAGGTCCTGGGTCTAATGGATCCTCCAACTTATTTTCATTTTTTTGAAGAAAATAAATTTTTAATTAAACTTAAAACATTATAAATAAATGTGCTAAACAATTCTCTATCAATACACATATATCATGAATAAAATACAACCATAAATAAATATACAAAATGAACAATATCATGAACCATTGATAGTTGAACAACACATAAATAAATATATCTAACTTCAATAAATTAACTTTGTCAA